>WOVY01010050.1:0-70000 GCA_013436015.1 Rhipicephalus annulatus
GACGTGAGCACAGATTTATCGCCAGCGCAGAGGCAGAGTCTTCTAGATATTCTCGGCCAGTTTGAAGATTGTTTTTCGTCGACCTCGAGGGTAAATCAAACGCCACTGACAAAGCACCGAATTATAACGGAAGAGACGGCAAGACCAATTCGACAAAACCCATACCGCGTGGCACCGAAAGAACGCGAAGCAATCCAAGAACAAGTCCAGAAAATGCTCAATGATGACATCATTCAGCCGTCAAAAAGCCCTTGGGCATCACCGGTAGTGCTAGTTAAGAAGAAAGACGGCAGCTTACGCTTCTGTGTAGACTACCGCAAGCTGAACCGCGTGACAAAGAAAGACGTATATCCACTACCGCGTATTGACGATTCACTTGACAGGCTGAGGCATGCACGCTTCTTCTCGTCGATGGACCTGAAAAGCGGTTATTGGCAAATCGAGGTCGATGAGCGGGACAGAGAAAAGACTGCTTTTGTTACGCCTGACGGGCTTTACGAGTTTAAAGTCTTGCCCTTCGGATTATGCTCAGCCCCAGCAACATTTCAGAGACTGATGGATACCGTCCTATCAGGCCTTAAATGGCAGACGTGTCTGGTATACCTCGACGACGTCATTGTTTTCTCACCAACATTCGAGGAACATCTAAGACGGCTGCTATTAGTATTTCGAGCAATACGGTCCGCTGGCTTATCGCTGAAACCTGAGAAATGTCATTTCGGTTTCAAGGAACTCCGATTCTTAGGACATGTGGTGAGCCATGAAGGTGTTCGTCCGGACCCCGACAAGACCGACGCCGTCCGAAAATTTCCGGTGCCAACAGAAAAGAAGGCCGTAAGACGTTTTCTTGGCCTTTGCGCCTACTACCGCAGATTTATCGCCAATTTCTCGCACATAGTGTCGCCCTTAACACGCATAACGAGATACGATGTTCCATTTTTATGGGGCGAAGAGGAACAAGCAGCATTTGACGGTCTACGACAGCGCCTGCAGACACCCCCTGTGCTTGCTCACTTTGACGAGGACGCTCCAACCATGATCCACACTGATGCCAGCAACGTAGGTTTAGGCGCTGTACTCGTCCAGTGGCAAGACTCAGCCGAGAGAGTGATTGCATATGCAAGTAGGACGCTTTCCCGTGCCGAGTCCCATTATTCCACAACGGAAAAGGAATGTCTTGCTGTAGTATGGGCAGTTCTGAAGTTTCACCCATACCTCTACGGCCGTCCCTTCCACGTAGTCAGCGACCACCACTCTCTTTGCTGGCTGACCAACTTGAAGGACCCATCCGGTCGGCTAGCGCGCTGGAGCTTACGCCTACAAGAATTCGATATGACGGTCGTCTATAAGTCGGGACGACAGCACTCTGATGCTGATTGCTTATCCAGGTCACCTATAAAGCAAGATTATGTCTCAGAAGATGATGACATGGCATTTTAGGAGTGGTCGACACGGTCACCATTTCGTCTAAGCAGAAAGAAGACAGTGAGTTGCTCCCTCTTATTAATTTTCTTAACGGCCAGTCTACAAGCGTTCCCAAGATATTTGCAAGGAGCTTGCCATCATTCTGCTTGCGCAGTGGTGTCCTATACAAGAAGAACTTTGCCCCCAGCGGAAATGCCCACTTACTTGTCGTCCCGACATCCATTCGCGATGAGATCCTGAGCGCTTGCCACGATGAGCCAACCTCCGGCCACCTCGGATACACGCGCACATTGGCCAGAATCCAACAAAAGTACTACTGGCCGAAGCTTCCAGGCACTGTAAAGCATTACGTGCGCACGTGCCTCGATTGTCAACGACGAAAATCGCCACCTTTAAAACCAGCCGGATTGTTGCAACCAGTTCAAGTGCCCACCATGCCTTTTGCACAAATCGGAATGGATCTCCTTGGACCATTCCCGACTTCGCATACTGGAAATAAGTGGGTAATTGTCGCTACGGACTATCTTACTCGCTACGCAGAAACAAAGGCTTTATCAAGTGGAACCGCAGTAGAAGCGGCACGATTTTTCATTGAAAATATCGTTCTGAGGCATGGCGCTCCTAGAATTATAATAACAGACAGAGGTACCGCTTTCACGGCTATGCTTCTCAAGTCAGTGCTTGAGTTGAGTGGAACAGCGCATCGAAAAACTACCTCCTACCACCCACAAACCAACGGCTTAACAGAACGCCTCAACAAGACAATTGCTGATATGCTTAGTATGTACATCGACGTGGATCATAAAAATTGGGACGACGTTCTACCATACGTGACGTTTGCCTATAATACGGCGCAGCAGGAAACTACACGGAGCACGCCATTTAGTCTTCTTTATGGCCGTGAAGTGACGACAATGCTTGATGCCATGCTGCTGCACGACTGCGAGGATACAGACACGGATGTTCAAGCCTTTACCCAACGAGCTGAAGAGGCACGGCAGCTAGCACGCGTGCGAATCGCCCGACAGCAGAGTTACGACGCACAACGTTATAACCTGCGACACCGATACGTCACTTATCAACCTGGCGAGAAAGTGTGGGTCTGGAGCCCTATTCGCCGAAGCGGCCTTTGTGAAAAGTTACTGAAGAAGTACTTTGGTCCCTACAATGTTATACGGCGCCTAAGTGACGTGAATTATGAGGTCATCCCTGACAGTTCCTCGCGAGCTCAAAAATCTGAAATCGTACACGTTGTGCGAATGAAGCCATATTTCAGTGAGCCAGTTGCGTAATACGTCAACTATAGATACACCGCGTATTCTGTAGCCGAGCATCGAGTCGATGCTCTTCCTGGAGGGAGGCAAATGCCGCATTCAACCTGCAGAGGAGAGCTCGCACAGCCAGAGAGAAAGACGAAGCTCTTGCCCGGTCCTCTTTCCGAGCGCCTTTCATTTTTAATTAAAGTGAGCTCTTCTATATCGAACTCCTGCTGTGTCTGCGTCGTGACAATATTAATGAGATCTAACAGACAGTAATGCCAAGGAATATACAGGGAAAGTTATTAGAACCAATTGAATGTAAATAAAAAGAAAGAAAAGTGGATGAAAAAATAACTAGCCATGAGCAGGAATCAAACCTACGACCTCCGAATAACGTGTTCGATGCTCTAACCACTGAGCTACCACAGCGGCCATCCCTCCATCCACTTGTTTGGGGTTATATGTGAATTTAGAAGTAGGAGTGACAGTCAGCGCCATCTATAAGCCAAACAACGAGTGTGAAAACACTCTTATGCGCATGTTCTGGCGTCACGTAGCACGTGAACTTATTATGAGCGGGCAGCTGATTAATTGTCCCTCTTATACAACCTAAACACACCAAGTCTGCCAATACGGGACCCTTGTTCAATGAAATAAGGGAAAGAAGTGTATACCTAAGGGCTCGTTTTTCCGTGTTTTAGCACAATATTAATGAGATCTAACAGACAGTAATGCCAAGTGATGTACAGGGGAAGTTATTAGAACCAATTGAATGTAAATAAGAAGAAAGAAAAGTGGATGAGAAATAACCAGCCATGAGCAGGAATCGAACCTACGACCTTCGAATCACGCGTTCGATGTTCTAACCACTGAGCTACCACAGCGGCCTTTCCTCCATCCACTTTTTTGGGTTTATATGTGAATTTAGAAGTAGGAGTGACAGTCAGCGCCATCTGTAAGCCAAACAACGTGTGTGAAAACACTCTTATGCGCATGTTTTGGCGTCACGTAGCACGTGAACTTATTATGCGCGGGCAGCTGATTAATTGTCCCTCTTATACAACCTAAACACACCAAGTCTGCCATTACGAGACCCTCGTTCAATGAAATAAGGGAAAGAAGTGTAAACCTAAGGGCTCGTTTTTCCGTGTTTTAACACAATATTAATGAGATCTAACAGACAGTAATACCAAGGAATGTACAGGGGAAGTTATTAGAAGCAATTGAATGTAAATCAGAAGAAAGAAAAGTGGATGAAAGAATAACCAGGCATGAGCATGAATCGAACCTACGACCTTCGAATAACGCGTTCGATGCTCTAACCACTGAGCTACCACAGCGGCCTTCCCTCCATCCACTTTTTTGGGTTTATATGTGAATTTAGAAGTAGGAGTGACGGTCAGCGCCATCTATAAGCCAAGCGACGAGTGTGAACCACTCTTTTTATGCGCATGTTTGGCGTCACGTAGCACGTGACGCCGAACGAAAAAATGAAGTGGGAAATGTTGAAAGAGGAATAATAAGAAATTTGGGCATCTCCACACTAGTGGAGCCAAGGCTAAAAGACGTGTCAAGCTGCGCAGCCTTCTTTGTCTCTCGTCAGTTTTATCTTTCTTTCCTACGCTAAAAGCACGCATGATGTACACATATTTGCTACACTTCAATCTATACACTTCAATAATATACACTTCAAATCTTAATTGGAGTCCACACATTGAGTATATTGCGTCTAAGGGATTACGTGCCATTGGGTTGCTCAAGCGCATCAGCAATGGTCGAATTGGAATGCGTAGACGAGCTTTGTTGATGACATATTGCATGTATGTCCGCCCAATATTAGAGTTTGAATGTGTGTTGTTCTGTGGGGACCCACTTATAAATTACGTCCTCTTCTTTCTTTAGAGCGTGAGGCATTGCGCCTATGTTTAGGGCTCCCTAAGTTTGTCGCTACTAATGTTCTTTATCATGAAGCACACCTGCCCTCTCTACGAACCAGGTTTCGCATACTGACTGTTCAAACCTTTATGAACATCTATGCCTCCCCACAGAGACGCTCCCTATATGTATTTATAAGAGAGCCTTCCATGTTTCTTTATTGTGAGTGGTCTCGGCTACGGCGACCTCAAATAGTTTATGTGCAAGAACTCTTGTACCCATTAGAGGTAAAAATCCATGATATGAGTATCTCACTGGTACAGAATCCTATGGTCAGAATAGAGTTTAACAATATATTTCCTAAAAATGCTAAACTTTTGCCGATAAAATATTTGAATGGGTTGCTCGGAGACCATCTCAATAGCCTACAGATAAGTTCAGTTATAGCCACAGATGCTTCCGTTAATGCCGAGAAAGCAGGAGTGGGCATCTACTCAACAGCTGGCCGCTCGTAATAAGTTCACGTGCTACGTGACGCCAAACATGTGCATAAAAAGAGTGGTTCACACTCGTCGCTTGGCTTATAGATGGCGCTGACCGTCACTCCTACTTTTAAATTCACATATAAACCCAAAAAAAGTGGATTGATGGAGGGCCGCTGTGGTAGCTCAGTGGTTAGAGCATCGAACGCGTTATTCGAAGGTCGTAGGTTCAATTCCTGCCCACGGCTGGTTATTTTTCATCCACTTTTATTTCTTCTTATCTACATTCCATTGGTTGTAGTAACTTCCCCTGTACATTCCTTGGCATTACTGTCTTTTAGATCTCCTTTATATTGTGCCAAAACACGGAAAAAACGAGCCCTTAGGTATACACTTCTTTCCCTTATTTCATTTAACTAGGATATCGTACTGGCAGACTTGGTGTCATTAGGTTGTATACGAGGGACTATTCATCAGCTGGCCGCTCGTAATAAGTTCACGTGCTACGTGACGCCAAACATGCGCATAAAAAGAGTGGTTCACACTCGTCGCTTGGCTTATAGATGGCGCTGACCGTCACTCCTACTTCTAAATTCACATATAAACAAAAAAAGTGGATTGAGGGAAGGCCGCTGTGGTAGCTCAGATGTTAGAGCATCGAACGCGTTATTCGAAGGTCGTAGGTTCGATTCCTGCCCACGGCTGGTTATTTCTTCATCCACTTTTATTTCTTTTTATTTACATTTCATTGGTTCTAATAACTTCCCCTGTGTATCCTTGGCATTACTGTATGTTAGATCTCCTTTATATTGTGCCAAAACACGGAAAAACGAGCCCTTAGGTATACACTTCTTTCCCTTATTTCATTTAACGAGGGTCTCGTACTGGCAGACTTGGTGTCATTAGGTTGTATACGAGGGACTATTAATCAGCTGGCCGCTCGTAATAAGTTCACGTGCTACGTGACGCCAAACATGCGCATAAAAAGAGTGGTTCACTCTCGTCGCTTGGCTTATAGATGGCGCTGACTGTCACTCCTACTTCTAAATTCACATATAAACCCCAAAAAAGTGGATGGAGGGAAGGCTGCTGTGGTAGCCCAGTGGTTAGAGCATCGAACGCGTTATTCGAAGGTCGTAGGTTCGACTCGTGCCCACGGCTGGCTATTTTTTCATCCACTTTTCTTTCTTCTTATTTACATTCCATTGGTTCTAATAACTTCTCCTGTACATTCCTTGGCATTACTGTCTGTTAGATCTCATTTATATTGCTACGTGCCAGTGCATGGAGCTGAAGAACAGAAAGCAGATAGACTGGCACGAGCTAATCTGTGTGGCTAGCGCTGCTCGCCTAACCGGCTGTAAATACATCGGTGATTACCCCTCTGAGTCGGTCTCCTTCCTGTAACTTATTTGGTGGAGTTGTGCGATCCCCGTCCTCGCCACGGAACTCCGAAGCGGACGCTCCCTCGCGGCTTACAACATGACAACTCAAGACTCGGCTACATCCTCTCCTCTCGCTTCCCCTTGTGCCCGACCTGACAACCCAGCGCCCGCCACAACTTTCGTGACGCTTCCCACGCTCAAAGACCCCGGCGTGTTCTCGGGCAGCGAGGGTTCCGACGTCGACCAGTGGCTACGCCTCTACGAACGCGTCAGCGCCACTTACAGGTGGGATCCCACTCTTATGCTCGCAAACGTCATCTGTTATCTCGACGGAACCCCTCGTGTTTGGTTTGATAACCACGAGCATGACATAACAAGCTGGGACAGCTTCAAGTCAAAGATCCGTGAGCTTTTTGGCAACATCTCTGGTCGTCGTGAAGCTGCGAAAAATGAGTTGTCTACTCGCGCACAATCTTCCAAGGAGCCCTACATCGGTTATATTCAGGCTGTCCTTTCACTATGCCGCCAAGCTGACGAAAATATGTCTGAAACTGAAAAAGTTGCGCATATCCTAAAGGGTATCGCCGACGATGCGTTCAACTTGTTGGTATTCAACAATGTGTCATCTGTTGATGCGATCATTCAAGAATGCCGCCGATTCCAACAAGCTAAAAGCAGACGCATCTCCCATCAGTTCCAGCGCCTCCCAAACACCACTGCGACGTCCTCGTGTCTCGACACATATAATCCACCAGACACCTGGGACAACTTGACGCGAATCGTCAGGCGGGAGCTTGAAGCGACTGCTCCAGCTAAGGTGGGACCAATGTCCCCTGACCCCTCTCCGCCAATTACGTTGCCCTCTCATTCAAGCAGTCGTCCGGCAGGAAATCGCCAGCTTGGGAATTCACTCTATTTCACCGCCTCCCCGCACCGACTACCAACCCCGATACACGCCTGCACGTCCCTTCCCGGCCAGCTCTCCCTCAACGTTCCGTAATCCGTCTGCATGGCGAACACACGATGACAAGCCGATATGCTTCTCGTGTCACAGAATCGGGCACATTTCTCGCCATTGCAGAAGTCGCTGGGATCCTCCTGCACAACCGTCCTCTCGTCCCTTCTATGCACGTCCTGCCTATCGCCATGAGGCCAGCCGCGACCATTCTGCCCAGGAACCTGCTTCTGAACACCGCTACTCCCGCTCTCCATCCCCCCAACGTCGCCAGACTCATTCTCCACAGCCCCGCCGACCATTTCCCCCCGCCTTCCCACGAGGTTCCCCGACGAAAAACTAAGCGTTGCAGCCCCCGGAGGTGGCGCTGCATCGCTCGGACTGACCGAAAATCCTCTTTTGACGATACCGACAAAACGGAACCTCATAGACGTACAAGTAGACGGCGTACATGTCACTGCTCTTGTCGACACCGGCGCCCAACATTCCGTGATGACGAGTGATTTTCGCCGCAAGCTTAAGAAGGTTCTCACAGCTGCGACCACTCAGTTCGTCCGTGTTGCGGATGGTGGAATAGCGTCTATCGTTGGAATGTGCTCCGCTCGTGTGAGCATTGTGGATCGACCCACAGTTGTTCTCTTCGCCGTCGTTGATAAATGCCCCCACGGCGTAATCTTAGGCCTCGACTTCCTGTCCGCGCATTCTGCCCCCACGACTGTTCGACCAGCACGCTCCGTCTACCCTTGCGCGCAACAGAACCTCTTACACAACGGCCGAGTCGCCTCTGCACAACGGGACACGCACGCCTCCCTCCACAGACACTGACCTACATAGAGCTCGTCTCAATACCACCAGTTCCCGATGGTGACTATGTTCTGACCCCTATCACCGATGTTCTCATAAGCCGTGGCATTACTTTACCGCACACCATTCTGTCCGTCGCAGGAAATTCTACGTGCCTCCCAGTTGTCAACTTTAGCTTGACACCTCAAGTTTTGCCACAAGGGATCTCTTTGGCGTTGCTCTGCACCTTAGAAGACAATACGGTAGATGTTTTCGCGATGGCCGCCCCTTCTGACCCCCATGCTCAACATCAATCTGGCACTTGCTCCGACAGCGCTATTACTTCGATGATCGCTTCCAACTTAACGCCGCAGCAGACTGATGAGCTCCACCGGGTTCTGCTGTCCTACATCGACGTTTTTGACATCAGCGGCCGTCCGTTGGGGAAAGCTACCGGTATGAGCCGCCGCATGAACACTGGTAATGAGGATCCTATTCATAGGCGTCCATATCGGGTGTCGGCGGCCGACCGTCACATCTTCCAAAGTGAGGTCGACAAAATGCTCGCCAAAGACATCATTGAGCCATCCTGCAGTCCTTGGGCTTCTCCTGTAGTGCTAGTCCGCAAGAAAGACGGTGCATGGCGTTTCTGTGTGGATTATCGACACCTAAACAAAATTACCAAAAAAGACGTCTACCCCCTGCCACGAATAGATGATGCGCTTGATTGCCTCTATGGGTCCCACTATTTTTCCTTCATAGACCTTCGTTCCGGCTACTGGCAGATGGAGGTAGATGAAATGGACCGTGAAAAGACGGCATTCATCACCCCCGATGGCCTATATCAGTTCAAGGTCATGCCCTTCGGCCTTTGTAACGCTCCAGCCACCTTCGAACGAATGATGGACTCCCTGCTCAGAGGATTCAAATGGTCCACCTGTTTGTGCTACTTGGACGACGTCATCGTCTTTTCACCAACATTTGAAACTCACATAGAGCACCTCTCAGCCATCCTGGGAATCTTCCGTCGCGCTGGCCTGCAGCTCAACTCGTCCAAATGTCACTTTGGACGCCATCAAATCACAGTGCTTGGCCATTTAGTAGACGCCAACGGTGTACAACCAGACTTGGCAAAAATCAGCGCCGTCAAAAACTTTCCTGTACCACGATCTGCGAAGGATGTACGTAGCTTTATCGGACTATGCTCCTACTTCCGACGCTTCGTGAAAAATTTTGCGCACATAGCGAGGCCGCTTACGCAGCTCCTCAAGAAAGAAGTCCCGTTTTCACGGGGCTCCGAAGAGGCTTCTGCGTTCTCGACTCTCGTCGCTCTTCTCACTACCCCTCCGATTCTGGCACACTTCAACCCTGCTGCCCCTACGGAAATCCGTACAGATGCAAGTGGGCATGGCATTGGTGCAGTGCTGGCTCAGAAACAACATGGCCATGATTGCGTTATTGCATATGTCAGCCGCCTCCTATCCGCCCCTGAACGTAACTATTCGATAACAGAGCGTGAGTGCTCGGCTCTTGTATGCGCGGTGGCGAAATTTCGACCTTATCCATACGGACGCCCATTCTCGGTAGTTACCGACCACCACGCACTCTGCTGGCTCAGCTCTCTGAAAGATCCATCAGGCCTCCTTGGTCGCTGGGCTTTGCGCCTGCAAGAGTTTTCCTATTCGGTGATCTACAAATCTGGCCACCTACACCGTGATGCTGATTGCCTCTCCCGGTACCCTGTCGACGATCCTGAGGACACTGACAAACCCACGGAGAACTCTATCTTGTCAGTGTCCGACTTTCTTAATATTGGGGAAGAACAGAAGCGTGATCCAGAGCTGCTAGAGATCATCAGCCGTATAGAATCCTCCACAAATGACGCTTCCGTCCACTACTTTGTCATTCAAAAGGGTGTGCTATACCGTCGCAATTTCTGACTAGACGAGCCCAACCTTCTCATTGTTCTGCCTAAGCATTTGCACCGCTGTGTTCTCACCGAACCTCACGACGCTCCCACGGCTGGACACCTTGGTGTATCCCGCACGTACGAGCGCGTCCGGCACCGTTTTTTCTGGTCAGGCCTTGCTCGTTTGGTACGCCGATACGTTGCCACGTGTGACCTATGCCAACGTCGTAAGACACCGTCGCTGCTACCCGCTGGCCATCTTCAACCAATTGACATACCCGCGGAATTATTTCACCGTGTTGGGTTAGACCTGCTTGGTCCTTTTCCCACATCCACATTGGGAAACAAATAGATATCCGTTATTACAGACTACGCTACACGCTACGCTATTACGCGAGCTCTACCGACCAGCTGTGCAACCGACGTCGCTGACTTCTTGTTACGGGACGTTATATTGATTCACGGTGCTCCGAGACAGCTTCTCACAGACCGTGGCCGTACATTTCTATCCCAACTCATCGCCGACATTCTGCGTTCTTGTTCCACGCAACACACACTGACAACCGCTTACCAGCCTCAAACAAACGGCCTCACGGAACGATTTAACCGCACTTTAACAAATATGCTCGCTATGTACGTGTCGCCCCACCACCGAGACTGGGACCTTGTCTTACCCTACGCAACTTTCGCGTATAATTCCTCCCGTCACGACACAGTGGGCTTTTCGCCGTTCTACTTATTGTACGGAACAGAGCCGACTTTACCACTGGACACAGTCATCTCAGCTCACCCCTCGTCCACCAGCGAGTATGCCCGCGACGCGATTGCGCGAGCCGATCATGCCCGTCAGCTCGCTCGCGCTCGGCTGATGGCGTCGCAAACCAACCAATGCCGTCGGTACGATGCGGAACATAGAGACGTACATCTCGCTCCCGGTACCCTCGTTTTACTCTGGTCCCCTCATCGTCGGCTGGGCCTATCCGAAAAACTTCTGTCTCATTACACGGGACCCTACCGTATATTGCGTCAAGTAACACCTGTCACCTACGAGATCAGCCCCATCTGTACATCATCATCTACTATGCGGCCCAGTGATATCGTACACGTCTCGCGGATCAAGCCCTACAATAATGCGTCAGATAACGACCTCTAAAGCACCGGGACGGTGCCTCCGCCGCCGGGGGTCATGCTACGTGCGAGTGCATGGAGCTGAAGAGGACGAAGGAGATAGACTGGCGTGAGCTAATCTGTGTGGCTGGCGCTGCTCGCCTAACTGGCTGAAAATACATTGGTGACTACCCCTCTGAGTCAGTCTCCTTCCCGTAACAATATAATGGCATCCTTTGCAGAAGGACTGCCTAGTTAAAACGGAAAATTGAAAATTATACAATTGAGTTGCAAGCCAAGCAGTAGGACCTGATTTGTGATCGCATGAATGGACAGTTAGGATGCAAAAAGACATGGCAGCTGTAGAAGCATCTTTTGGATCCGGCAGCAACCAAATTGGCGGAACGGGGACAAATGACTCGAGCAATGCATCAATACGAAGGCACAATTAGAGAGTTTATACAGGAACTCCGGAATCTGTACATAACTGATGGAGTAGACGGTTGCTTACCCCGCTACTCGGGGGTGGAAAACTCGAAACTAGATAAAGAGTTTACGATCGCGGAGGTGGAGTATGCCATGGGGCAGCTGCGTACTTCGTCTGCCGCAGGCCCGGTCGGGGTTACTAATAAAATGCTGAGAAACCTAGATTTCAAATCGGTTGGGGCATCACTGACTTGATAAATGAGTATTGGGTGGCCAGGGAGATCCCAGCACAATGGAGGCATGCTAGGATTCGTATATTTATTCCTAAGCCAGGCAAGAAACTCTGCTTGGAGAACCTGTGCCTCATATCTCTGACATCATGTGTGGGCAAAGTGATGGAGCACGTGGTTCTCAACAGGCTTCAGGGTTATGCAGAGGACAAGGCGATATTTCCCCCAACTATGATAGGTTTCAGGGCCAATTGGTCCACGCAGGATGTCATGATACAGTTGAAACATGATGTAGTCGATCCCGGGCATGGCACGGGCACCAAAGCTGTGTTGGGTCTTGACCTGAGTAAAGCTTTCGACAATGTTCCGCATGAGGCAATATTAAATAACCTATCGGAAGTTGGCCCAGTGGCCAGGACATTCTGCTACAACAAATCATTCTTGGAGGGTCGAACCACAGAAATTTTACTAGGAGATATTAAATCGGATTCTTTCGCATTGGGAGGCAAAGGGACACCACAGTGTTCAGTTTTGTCACCGTTCCTGTTTAGCCCCAATATCGGTATCTCCTCCAGGGCCCCGCCGCGGTGGTCTAGTGGCTAAGGTACTCGGCTGCTGACCCGCAGGGCGCGGGTTCGAATCCCGGCTGCGGCGGCTGCATTTCCGATGGAGGCGGAAATGTTGTAGGCCCGTGTGCTCAGATTTGGGTGCACGTTAAAGAACCCCATGTGGTCTAAATTTCCAGAGCCCTCCACTACGGCGTCTCTCATAATCATATAGTGGTTTTGGGACGTTAAACCCCACATATCAATCAATCGGTATCTCCTCCAGGAGATACGGAGACTCATACATGCATTTTATGCAGATTATATTACTCTGGTCATTAAGGGTTACAAGCACCATCGTTAAATGGGAGCATAAGTAGGACAGTTTTCTTGCACATGAATAGCGCGATCAGAAGGATATCGCCGTCTACACAACTTGGGAGTTGCACCACACGACATGCACCACACGACATGAGATCCAGTGATCAGAAGCATTTTAACAAGAAACTAATAATAAATAACCTGCACAAACAGGCCTGTAGCCTTCCTGGACATGGTTATCACCATTGCCTAAACACCACACTACTAACAAGTCTAGAAATTGCACCGTACAAAAATAAGTTCGGTGCTAGTTACACTCTTGCATACTTGTATTGTGTTTATCATATATTACAGCAAATCTGGCTGCATAAATAATGCACACACAATGGCCTAACGAGTTTTCATGCAAACTACTAAAACAGCCACTAGCACGAAACACATTAATGATATCACCATGCTGACGGGCAAAGCCGACGGGGGTATATCAGCCATAGTAGCTCAGTTGGTAGAGCATCAGACACGTTACTGGAAGGTCGTAGGTGTGGTCCCTGCCCAACAGCAAGTTATCTTTTCATCCACCTTTATTCCTTCATGTTTACATAACAAGTGCCTCTAATAACATACCTTATACTTGGCATGATTGTCTGTTAGATCTCATTAATATTCTACATATATGCAGTGACACAAGTGTGTGCCTGTATGGGAAAGTCAGCTTCCGAAAGGTATGAGACATGGCAAAAATAAGTAAGCGTTACTGAAAAGAGCTCTTATGCATATACTCTGCGGGAGCAACAACGTCTGTGGACAAAGCTCGGATTTTCAGCCTGGACTGCAAGAAAGTGCAGCGAGAAATGCCCTTTCCACCGAGAATATGCTGGTAAGAGTGCTGGAGGGGTGCGTCTACCTGTCTAGACTGACTTTCTCTTGACTGTTGGTAAAAAAAAAATGAGGGAAGTTTGCACAAAGTTGCACGAAGCTTGGCAAAGCAAAGCTGGTTGTTCCTCAGCTCGCAGTCACGGGAGTCTCAACACTGGTGGTGATTGGATTCAGCATGCCTGGCTGAAGAAGCGGCAACCAAGTGAAAACAAAGGGCGCATTCAGAATAGGCACAAAGCTTGCAACTCTGAATGTGTTGAAACCGCTGTCCCTTAGCTACAGTCAAAGAAACTGTGGCGGTTGCTATGGCAATGGCACAACGCAGCAGGGTTTTTTTTTTTTGTAAAAAACCTCTACCTGTCAGCTTTTACAGCTTCGCTGTTAAAAAAAATGGTAGGAACAAGTGATGGACTCTATCTGCGTTGGGGACCAAACCACTGCAGCGGTGTTTCACTCCTTTTCCAGGTAGAGGGAACGAGTGAGTGTGTTGCTCACTTCCGAGGTCTGGCTTGACCAGTTGATATTCTGGCCATTGCTGGACACCACAGGGATGGGTCTGTCGGCAACACCACTGTTGATGAATGTCCCGATCTGCAGCAGGTCGTGGTTGCGCCAGTGTCGCCGCACTGCATCCACGAAAGCTTGCACGAAGATGCTGCCGTAGTGGGGGTCACGGTAGGACAGCGAGCTGCAATGTTATGTTAACATCACATGCATTGTTGGGACTGTTGGGTAATGCTATTCGGCATACTTTCAATCATGTAAGAAGCGAAGTAACGTGAAGGCTGCCCAAACAGCCGAAAACTACTGTAACCACTGCAGTGGTGTAGTGGTTTGGATTTGCAGTGCTAACTCAAAAGTCACTGGTTCGATTCCAGCCACCACGGTCACACTCCAATAAAAGCAAAATATGCTAGACTCGTGTACACATATGCAGGCACATGTTAAAGAACCACAAGTGGCCAAAATTTTCGGAGCACTGCATTATGGCTTGCTTCATCATCATATTGCAGTTTGGCACAATAAATGCCATAAATAATTACCTATAATAAACTACTGTAAAAAGCTGAATAGAGGTAGAATTATTCAAGAAAATTGTACACGTGAAAGCGACGCATTATTTTATGTAAACTATATGGCAGAAGTTTACTTGTCTGGCAGCTATGAGCCACCATTTTTGTTTTCGACGTTGCTGGCCCACATGTCTAGTTGACAATACGCAAATGAGCACAACTAATGTTTTCTTGTGAGAAATTAAAAGGTTTCCACTTGCTTCTGTTGTTGTATTCAAAAATGGTTTGAGAGAACGCACTTAAGCAAATGAGAGAATAGCATCGCTGCGCTGCGTGGTTCCCGCATACAGGAAGTGGAAGAGTGCAACTACATACTCTCACGGAAGGATTGGATGTATATTGGACATATTGGATATATATATATATATATATATATATATATATATATATATGCTGGCACACTCCTTATCGGAATTTCGCTAAATGGTCTTCATCTCTTCTGGCGCTCGGATTTGCATAATTCCGTTGTAGATATTGAGCGTCCTAAGTTGTTGCCTAAATGTGAAGCATTTCTTAGCGAACTTCGGCGACTTTGAATCTATCTATCTATCTATCTATCTATCTATCTATCTATCTATCTATCTATCTATGGAGTATGCAACATGGAGTATGCAACACCATCATTCTTTTGAGAAGAGGGCGTGTGAATTGATCAAAGGCTCATTTCTTTTGTGAGACGCAGCTTAATGAAACCAACGAAAAGATAAGGTATAGTGGGTATTATATATTTTTTATCTGTAGTACAGCAAGTGGGACCGCCGCACAACTAATCGAGCATCGAAGTTTGGAGATTCTGTTCTCGGCTAAGGGAAGTTGATTTCTGACGGACTTTTATTCGTTTATATTGATGTAATAAATACCTTGTTACAGTTAAAAACGACAAATAATGTCTCCTTTACCTCCCTTAGCAAGCTTACTAGCTTCATTTTTATTAGAGCTATAACATCCTACAAGGCAGTGCAACCACGAATTCGTGCACAAAGTAGTACTCAAGAAATGCTCATCGAGAGCGTGGTCGGTCTTTTTATTTGTTAGCGCACAAGTTTGACCAGCTTGGCTGCTGTTTTGCAAGTTCCAACTTTCGTGAATTTCATGTCCTTTTGCGGGCCTACTCCCTCTCAGACGAACTGCAGTTGGTAAGGAGAGTCGCCGACGGGGCGTAAGCTGTGGTTTCCTGGAAGAGAGAAACTTCCCCGGTTTAACGTCCCAAAACCACCATACCATTGTGAGCGACGCCGTAGTGGAGGGCTCCGAAAATTTCGACCACCTGGGGTTCTTTAACGTGCACCCAAATCTGAGCACATGGGCCTACAAAATTTTCGCCTCCTTTGTAAATGCAGCCACCACAGCCGGGATTCGATTCCGCGACCTGCCGGGCAGCAACTCGCTCAACTTGATTTATCAGTCCTTTTTGATAAGGGTCTCATATGATACTTGCATATTCTAATGTAGGACTTACTATTTCTAAATAGGTTGTTAACTTTACTGGGTCTTGATGCAAGAATCAACGTGAATAATCAGACAAGCTGTAAAGAAAAGCAACATGAAAATCAAAACTCCATGAGTATTGCTCTTCAAAACAATCTAGCTCTCACTGCCCACGACATCAAGGTTATAGCAATGTTTGCTGGTGTAGGCGTCGTCATCCACACAATGAACTCCTACTTCTTGGCCATAGGCCTGTGCACTGGAGCTCCTTACCTCTTTGTTTCCGGCGGTTGAGGCGAAATTCAGGGTGGATGTTTTTCAGTACATCTTACATGCATCTTCGGAGGAAGTCCATGTCATTGCTTCTCATTACGGTGATGCGGGGTGGAGCTGTCTCGTGATGCCACGGCCATTTTCAGCGGTGGTGAGCCTGCGGTTTTGTGATGATAAATGTGCCTCAGGTAATTTACGTATGTATGCTTCATTCGTTCGGCTTGAAGATGGAACCATAATGCTTAGGAAGATTGCCTTCAGCATTCTAGATGTGGATATCACCATTTTTCAAAACTTTCTACGGCACTAGGGCACACGGCTGACCCAAGATAGCTAAACAATTAACACACTACCACGGAAAGCCATTGCCCGTCAGCGGAAGCCCAAGAGAGAGTGCTTTCGTGCGCCCAGCCGATGCAGAAGGAGAATAGAGGAGAGAGGGCAATATATACACTCACTCACGACATGTTCGGTTAGTATTTCATAGGAGGAGAAGAGGAGAGTATCTACCCGTGACTTCTGCCCTTCTCTTCCGCTTCTCTTCCCTTGCGCGCAGAGGAGGAAATAATAGGAAGAAGGGGTCACAGTGTCACTCTATAGGCTATTACGAATCACGCCACGAAATCGCACGCACCTGCGGCCAATGACAACATAAGCCGTGACCGTTGAGAGCTCGTTGGGAACTCGTATGAGCCGGTGAACCCGGCTTGAGGCGTGAGATGTTTTTTGTGTCTCCAGTGGTCGAAAAGCGACGAAAAGAAAGCGGCTAACATGGTGGCTACTTCAAGCCGTGTGTCGCCAACTTCACCATGGTGCTTCCGCAAGAGAATCGTGTGGCATGCACTGCTGCGCTGCTGTCCGCGTCCGTTTATAGTGTGTGCATGGTGTATTTGCAACTGCATCCGCGCTATCGTACAGCTGCTGCAGCGTCGTTCTTGTTGAAAGTTCCGTGCCCATCTTCGGGCGTTTGTTTTGGTCGCTGATGGAGTGGTGATGCCATATGCAGTGATTACACCAAAGGCATTTTCCTACTTGGAACTTATATTGGCTCTATGAATCAAGGAAGAGGGGTGCAGTACTCAGGATACTGGGTGCCTTGTGTGATATGGATGTGTGTGCTGTGCCGCTGATTATTCAAGAGTGGAGGCCAATTTGTGAGTATTCAAACTTGATCGCTCCCACTGGGGCTGATTCAGATAGGTGATTTGGGCAAACATTTTATTTTGCGAAATTCTTCATACTTCTTGATCACGGCGTGTTTTTTTTTTTTTTTTTGCTTTCACTTGTGTAGTTGTTATGGCGAAAAATATTCCGGGCAGATTGTATTTCACCGCTCCCGTGCTACAAGCGTATTGTTCCCAATCTTAAGGAAGGGATCGGATTGTGGTGTTCTTGTGGAAAGTGGCCTTTGCTTTGAAAGAGGGACGAAGAAAATGTCCGGCTATCTTAGCTATCAAAGTTTTCTAAGTTTACCATGTCCCGTTCTCCCAGCAGTATGTAATGCATGCCTTGGGCAAATTAGACTTGGCGCTGCGGCGTTCTAATACCAGCTGTCCTTGTGGGGATGGGGTGGCCGTGGTGTAAAAAAAAATGTGCCTCGCTCGCCATCGTTACGTGCGTCTATGCAAGATTGAGAAAGATGCGAGGGGTGTCTTTCAGCTTTTTTGTTTACGTTGAAAAAAAACAGAGGTCATAGTGGTGTACCCTGGTACGTTAGCTCTACTCTTAGTACAATATGCTAAAACTGCTCGTTGACTTTGTTCTTGACTTTGCCAGTTTCGCAATAAATCAGCTGTAACTGAACTTCTATTGTGAAATGATAATTTTAAACAAGTTCCACTTCCGAATGTGTGATTTACGTTAAGGTTAAATGAGAGTACACGTTACCAACTTCTCTAACGATTACGTTACTCTTTGGAGATTGAAAGTTATTCAAATTCTCGGTGGATTACACAATCCAGAAAGGAAGCGTGATAGCCAAGGGCGATTGAGTTAGCTGTAAGTGTAATGCGGATCACGTTTTCACTTCACACGCACGCCTGGGTTAACATGAATTGCAAGTGAGCACAAAACGCTCACGAAAGAAGGTGAGGAGACGTTGATGAACTGAAAGGGAGCTTTTCTCCTGTATGAAACTAGCGCTGGCTAATTTACGATATGATGTTAGGGCTAGTCACCGTTGGGGCTAGTCACGGGGAACGCGTTTGAGTTGTTGCAGCTTGATTATTTCTCGTTAGTATATAGGTGGCGGTTTTGACTAGTCTTTATCCGAAACAGTGGTTGTCGCTATGCTTTCTTTATGTCTTATATTGCACAATAAAACATGATTTCTTGGTTTGAAAGGTGTCGATTTTTTGGATCGCTCCACATGTAGCAGTAACACTGTCATACGTGCTGGAACGTTTACTCGAGGATACAGCAAAGCGCTTGAAAAAACGCTTTTCATCGTGTATTTGTGGCCTCGTGACCAACTGCAGTAGATTACTAGAATGTAAATCATTAAATGCGAAGCATTTCTTTGTGAACTTCTGCGAGTTTGAGCGTATCTATCTATATCTCAGTCGGTCGGTCGGTCGGTCGGTCGGTCGGTCGGTCGGTCGGTCGGTCGGTCGGTCGGTCGGTCGGTCGGTCGGTCGGTCGGTCGGTCGGTCGGTCGGTCGGTCGGTCGGTCGGTCGGTCGGTCGGTCGGTCGGTCGGTCGGTCGGTCGGTCGGTCGGTCGGTCGGTCGGTCGGTCGGTCGGTCGGTCGGTCGGTCGGTCGGTCGGTCGGTCGGTCGGTCGGTCGGTCGGTCGGTCGGTCGGTCGGTCGGTCGGTCGGTCGGTCGGTCGGTCGGTCGGTCGGTCGGTCGGTCGGTCGGTCGGTCGGTCGGTCGGTCGGTCGGTCGGTCGGTCGGTCGGTCGGTCGGTCGGTCGGTCGGTCGGTCGGTCGGTCGGTCGGTCGGTCGGTCGGTCGGTCGGTCGGTCGGTCGGTCGGTCGGTCGGTCGGTCGGTCGGTCGGTCGGTCGGTCGGTCGGTCGGTCGGTCGGTCGGTCGGTCGGTCGGTCGGTCGGTCGGTCGGTCGGTCGGTCGGTCGGTCGGTCGGTCGGTCGGTCGGTCGGTCGGTCGGTCGGTCGGTCGGTCGGTCGGTCGGTCGGTCGGTCGGTCGGTCGGTCTGTCTGTCTGTCTGTCTGTCTGTCTGTCTGTCTGTCTGTCTGTCTGTCTGTCTAGCCGCCTGTGAGTTTTAGCTCTCCTGGCCGTTTCGATAATGGTATTCATACCAAACTTGGTATGCCATAACATGACTGTATAAAGAACATATTTGACTACTCATAACATGAAAATCATGACATGTGTGTCATAGATGCCATGAGTTACATTTCATGGTCCTGCAGCTCTTGCAGTGATTTTGTTCATATGGCATGTCGCAAAACTGGTATGATATGGCATGATTGCATGGCTAACACAAGTGACAGACCGTAACATGAAAATCATGACATGCGTGTCATGTAACAACATGACAGTATACAAGCCACGCTCATAATGCGCTCGCGGACGTTTCACTAATGTCACATATACTAAATTTGGTATTACGGTACGTGAATGGATGACGAAAGTATGCGAATGCTGCAAACATGATAATATTACATGAGATGCTTGTCATGTAACGATATGGCTACATGCCACGCTCATGATGCGCTTGCGGCCGTTTCTCTAGCTTCACTTATATCAAATTCGCTATTACGGGACGTCAATTAATGACACAGGTATGATGCTGGTGAAAACATGATAAACATGAGATGCGTACTGGTATCAGGTGACGCTAACAGCTGAGGAAGGTAAGTTAAACTTCAAAACATGATAATCATGCCATGGAAGTAATGTATGACATAAATTTACCTCCACCTCTTAACCTTGTGCACATTTCAAAGTGACCTATCACCCTTCCTCATTCGTGCTTCGCATATCATAGATTCCCACTGTACGTGGGATCTGCCATTTTTTACCTACACTTTGTCTAACTTATGAAGCACAGTGACGTTTTCGGTGAATTGACTTGGCTCATGGGCCGAGCGAGTAACGACGACGGGACAAGCCATCTGCGACACAGGCACATCACCTTTGGGCGCAGGCGCTCACAACGCAGTACAAATACAGGGACTGAGCTGTATAAAGCCACATCGTCTCATTGTAACGGTTTGTTATTTTAAAAAATAGCTGTAAAGCTTAGAATAAACGTGGTTAAGCATAGTAACGGCCTCCTACAAGAGCAGAACATTGGCAGCATGAATAAGTCGCTAGAAAAGCTACCAGCATCGCTATCCATGTTCAGCGTTGCTGGACCAAAAGGCACGTCAGTGTTGAGAGCTTTTCATACCGAAAAGTAAGCTTATAAAAGTCACAGCTTTGCCGCAAAGGCGAAGCAATGAACTCGATTGTAACAAATGGGGAGGTCACGTGCCGAATGACAAGCAGATTGAAACGCGCTCCGCGTTCCTCGCGCACAAATAACGCATGAAAAGTACTGGCAAGTACAGATGAACGGGAATAAGCGTCTCAGTTGATACTTCGCGTGCCTGAAAAGTGTGCTCTTTTCGCAAACGGAGACTGTGCAACAATTTCAGTGACATTTGTGCGCCCGGTAACCACAACATAATCGTTCCAGTGAAAGCCACAGGCCAGCGAAGATGTACGATCCCGCCCACCATGATCTAAGGGCGCACGAGCGAGCGTACACCTTCTCCTCT
This sequence comes from Rhipicephalus annulatus, assembly GCA_013436015.1. Taxonomy (NCBI): domain Eukaryota; kingdom Metazoa; phylum Arthropoda; class Arachnida; order Ixodida; family Ixodidae; genus Rhipicephalus; species Rhipicephalus annulatus. The sequence continues at coordinate 21,076 of WOVY01010050.1, forward strand.
TGGTGGAGCAAAGTACGCGTGGGAGATGAGAGCGCGCGCCGAGGCGCGCTCATTGCGCCGTCTTGCTGGTAATGCTAAAAACCCTATAGCTCCCCTCCCCCCACCCCAATATGTCCATTACGAGCATAAGTGGTATATATAAATAGCTTGCCTTTTGAGCATTGAAGGACGTGCTTTTCCATGGCTCAGTGGTTAGCATCCCGCATTCACGACTCGATGGTTCCACGTTCAATTCCTCGTGCCGGAGTCTGTATAAAATGTCCACCACTATCCTGTATAGCTTGCACTTGGTGTTCTTGAAACTGACGTCTTTGTTGTAAAGTGAGTGAAAACGTTGCGCTGGACCTTGAGCTATGCCTTTACATCCCAGTGTACTCACCACGTTTGGAAGATTATGCGTGCAACTGCTAAATTTACATGAAGGCCTCGAATATTTTCGTAACTCTTGGCTTAAAGCGGAAATAATGGCGTTTGCTAGTATGACTAGATTACGTCGTGTTAAATTGATTCTCCTAGTGAATGAGATGGGCCGGATTTCACCATACAGCAGCATATTTACAGAAACAATAGCCACAGTTTATTGTATTGCATCGATATATTTATTATGGTTGAATGGGTGGAAGAAATGAGGTTGAACACCGAATGCATAATAAACCTTTCCGACAGCTATACCCGGTTGTTTTGGTACCACAAAATGACAGGAAGCGCTAATATAATATTAGGCAGAGCTTTGGCACATGTTCAACTATCCATCGACAACAGTTGGGGAAAAATAATGTGTCACAGAACAAAAGATAGTTGCCTGTCTTATTATCTATTTCATGGTTCTTATAAAATCTACCCTAATGTTCTACACAAACATATCCAGCCTATCGAGAAACTGGCAACGACTAAATCGCGAGAATTTCTCGTGTACGTAACCATAAGTGCTCTGTAAGCTAAGATTCACTCCCACAACTCGAGCTTACGTTTAGCCAGCCACGCAGCATTTTTACTTGGAGCCCAGCTTGTGGTGTCTCGTGTGGTGGGTGGCCAGAAGACGTCCGTTGAGGAACTTCATGGGGCACGGACCGCACGGCAGAGGGCGCACGCCTGTGTGCTCGCGCAGGTGCCACTCCAGGTCGTGCTTCTTCAGGAACAACTCGCTGCACAACTGGCAACGGTAGGAGATCTTCCACTCGTCGTCCGTGGTATGGTCGGGCTTTTCGCACTTGGGCCTTGCAGGCTTTTTGCCGATGTGGGACTGGCTCTGGTTAATCTCCGGCTCTGGCTTTGCCTCTGTTTGCCTCTTGAGGTTCTGCCGTTCACCTGCAGCGTGTCGTTGCGCAATGAAGATGTTTTCAGGATGTTTAAAGGGTGACACGCTGACATTTAATTATTGCCATACATAAACGGATTATATTCTATCTTACTTCGTTTTCAACTATCTTCTTTTAAATTATAGCCTGTTCATTCCACTTACACTGATAATACGGTACACTAGATTTATTTGTCATTAATTGATTTTGGTAGTTGACCTCACAAACAAATTACGGTTCACAATATAGCTAGATAAATAGTTAGTAGGTTATTGAACCCAGCGGCAGGGCCAGTTCTGCGTATATTGGCCGAAGATTTCAGTCCGGGAATTGTGACTCAACGAAATGAAATTTCAACAGACTTGATAAGGCCTTCCGCAAAAAATGCATCTAGCTACCGCATCTATGGCAAATAAAAAGTGTATCCAGTCCTAAAAGCATCTGGTTATGCAGACCACATTTTCCGTGGATATTGATCGACTCGGTGTTGCACGAACTTTCAATGAAACTTTCTTCAATGCTAAGTCGTATTGGAGGTGTTGCGACGTCAATGCTGTGTCGTTCTGTGCGGGTGGCGCACAATGACGCGACATTGAAGCCGGAATTGAAGCCGCAAGTTGTGCTTAGACTTTCTTGTAGGCAAAACTAACGCTGGGAATTAAGCGCGTTGTGACATGGTCCCCTTTAGAAAAGCTGCGCTGTAAGATTGGACTTGAAGAAGGATAGAAGCGATAAACACGCACAGGCCCACAACTAGTTTATTGGATAAAGAAATGTATGAACCCTAGATAGTCGTAGCAAGGGTATATCACTGTCATCGAATAGCACCGACACCGAAACAACACAAGCCAAGAATTTAGAACTAACAGTCAGATGGATCTCGTGAAGCGCAAATATTAGAATTTTTTTTGTCGCACAGACTGAGATACAGAGTGGTGACCGCCACAAAGCGTAGTTGTAAATGGTTCTGCGTAATATTTCTCGCCCACTATTAGGTAGTGTGCCCCAGGGAAGCGTCCTGGGGCCCTTTTAATTTAACGCATACGTGAATGACTTACTTTTATACAAGTCGACCCTATTGTTTTGTACGCAGATGACACTAGCCTGTTTGTTTTCTCTGACACTGAATTAGATAATGTCACACACTTCGGGTGAGGCCCTGCCGATCCAACATCGACGTGCGGCAGACTCGCAGGCTTCCACTTTACACTTCGGCCTGCGACGCCTGAAAGGCCTCGAAGTGGCACATTTCACATTTATTTGCAAGTTGGTCGACCCGTGCGGAGTTGCACGTAAATGTTTGCAAGTTGGTCGACCCGTGCGGAGTTGCACGTGCAACTCCGCACGGGTCGACCAACTTGCAAATAAATTTGAAATGTGCCACTTCGAGGCCTTTCAGGCGTCGCAGGTCGAAGCGTCAAGTGGAAGCCTGTGAGTCGGCCGCAAGTCGATGTTCGATCGGCAGGGCCTCACCCGAAGTGTGTGACACTATCTGGCGTCCACGACAGGACTGGCCGACCACGTGGTGGTGTCTGGGAGACTGACGTAACTCTGAGCGTTCAGTATGTAGCTGGTCTGTTATTGCTTTGTTGGTTGACAACTGTGTATAGCAATGGATGACACGGAGTTTGATAAGCTAATTGAACCGGGCAAAGCCTTGGGCTTTGTAGGGAAGGATTTATATAATTTCGTCAAAAAAGAACGAAATAGACTTAAAGAGGAGCGCGATGCCGAACGCATTAGCTACAGGCAACATCTGGAATTTTCGATTGAACAGGAGTGAGAAAATTCAAGGCTTAGAATTCAGAAAGAAAAAGAGCGCTCGGGACTGTGTGCGACGCAGTCGGGTCTCAACTTAGCCGCTAGAACGCCAAGTAACGTGACCGATCGTGGCCCGGACAAGCAGTCGTACCAGGACTTTGTTCAGCTACTGCGCCAGAAAATCGAAAGTAGACAGCGCATGCTTGAGACCTGGGATGCAAGGCACAAAAGGTGCCAAACCGCTGAGAGCCGGCCACAGTAATACTGTTGAGGCGGACATCGGGTTCGCGAGTGAACCAAATGAGTTAGCTGCTGAAAGTCCCGTTGTGGCCACAAAGGCCGCTGAAGGCCGCAGTGATGGCGATGAGGCGCTGTGCCTGGAGAGTCTTGTTAATACAGAAATGCCATCTGTAATGGACTTGACACAGCCACCCTGTATGTGCGTCGCCATGGCAGCTAACTGTGAAGTTCGCAGTACCTCCGGTCCGGCAGGCGAGCACCCCTGTACAGAGAGCGGGGCACAGTCGGGTGCTGACGCACACTGCGAGCAGGGCAATGTTGGGGCAAGTAGTTCTTCCAGGGGCGAGCGGCGCAGCGCTGAGGAAGGCGCTTGCATTGTTCAGCCATCAGTCAAGTTTCCCGCAAGTCAGGGTGTCCACAAGTTAACAGAAAATCCCGACTGTATAGACTTTACTGCCGATGAGACAGGCGAGACAAGTTCTGCTTTGCAAATGTTGCAAGCGGACTTCTCGAAAGGGAGCACTGAGAAACGTGCAAAAAGAAAAAGACACCACAAAAGCAGGAAGAAGAGAGAAGCGAAGGGTGTAAATCAACCCATGAAATCGGGAATTACCAAACAGCAATCAACGCAACGAAAGCTTCGATTGCGTTTTGTCGCATTCACCAGTCGAGAGGGTCGCCATGCTCCAAACCGCCCGACAGGTAGAGGGGTGAGGCAGGCATTTGTTCGTAGAGCTCGGAAGAGTCAACCCCCGTCGCTCCGTTGTCCTGCTGGAAGGGTGGGGTGCATGGCGAAGCAGCGCCTTTCGGCCGAGTGACACGACGTGGCTCGGGGACCCGTTTTCGTAGAACGAGGCGTCGATGAAGGCATGCCTCCGGGGTGCAGGCTAACGGGAAGCAGGCGTCTGTGTAGCGGCCGTCCACTGTTTAGTCTGCGCTGGTTGCTTCGAAAGGCTCCCGCAAGAGCGCGGCCACCTCGGGCCCGGATAAAACTTATGTATATATACATCGAAACGTAAACGTAACCTTCAAAGTCAATGGGATATTATTTGAAACAATGTTCATTTCTGTCATTCGACTTTGAAACATTTGTTAAATGTTCGGAGCAATCGCTTAGCTTTTTTTATTGATTTTCTTGTGTCCTCTGTGTGTTTCTAAACGATGATCTGTTGTTTCAACTTATTACCCGTTCAGTTAGAAAGCCTTGTTTGAGGGATATTGTTATTTTAATTACTTGGGATTTTTTTAAGAGACTGGTTGGTCATATAATCGAAGTCTAACGCGGTAAGCTTGTGTGATAAACATGACGCTTTGTTCTTGAAAGCTTTCTTTTTATTGTTACTATTCCGAAGTGAAGCGCTGTACTGTGCAGCAGGGTCAGGAACTGTGTACAGCTAATCATGTCGATTTCTTTCTCATTCATCTTTTTGAAAGCTGCGTGTCAATAAGTGACTTTTGTATACCGCTTACAGCGTGTACTTTTTGAATATGTGGCATCAAAAAATGCTTACGTGCCTTTCCTTTGAAGCGTGCAGTATTTTTGCGATTTTCTTTTCGAATGTGTGTGGCCATGACGTTGTGCGCGAGTTATGGCTTTCATCTTATGGTGACTGTGAAAGTGTGGTGTGTCGAGTGGTGTCTGCGGTGTCGTCCACGTCAGCGAAATGGTGCGCGAAAAAAATAAGCGCGTTGGTGGACGACCGGAACACTGAAAGCTCTCGAACATAGCGCGTTTATGATTTTCTTGAATATTACGCAGCAATATTCTTGAGAAAGGGGCTGTGTCACAAATGACTCCAATTTTCGGAACGTCAGCGGGCCCCATCTTCCAAGGAAGGGCGCTTTTGTGTTGGCAGGACGACTTCCGGCGACTAACGACCCAGCGTGGCGCCGGCTCGTCTTCCCTGCACCTGTACCGAAAGGGACACGGGCGGTCTAAAAAAAAAGGAAATTACCACCAGATGGGACGGGAGCACGCGTACGCCCCTGAAAAAGTTTGGACTGCATCGGGATAGGCAGTTGACGTAGAGCCAGCAAGAAGTACGGTCGTCGGTGTCGCGAGTCTCGCGTAGGCGGCGAGCATGGAGTGACCCGCGCAACGTATTGAGACGGCTGCGATTCCGGGCACCCCCGTCGTCTACCAAGCCGGCGAGATTTTCAGCGGCACCCGCCAACTCCCCTACGTGTACCAAGAGCTGGCCTGATCCGTATGGAACATTTTATTGTGGCTTTCTTAAAACTTAATTTATTATGACCAGCCTTTTTTAAATATTCGTAGTTGTGTGCACTGCGTCACACGTAGAAACTCAAAAGCGCGACCATGACGTTTTTCCTGTAATATTTCTTGTATCTCATTTGATTTCTATCATCTTGATGCCATATTATTAATATTCCGCGAGTTTGTCTTTAGTCTGTATCTTTTGTAGTGTTTTGAGCATATTTTGTTATATAGCTGTTCTTTCCATCGCGCGTATCAGTTTTAGTCCTCTGTTATTTTTCTTAACTCCTGCCTTTGCCCTCGTTTTAATTAAATGATTGTTTGTGTGTAGTCAAATCTCCGTGTCTGCTCTATGAGTGCGTCGGTCAGGCCCACACATCACCACACGTGCAACTCCGCACCAGTCGACCAACCTGCAAATAAATTTGAAATGTGCCACGTCGAGGCCTTTCAGGCGTCGCCTGAACGTCGATGTTGAATCGGCGGGGCCTCACTCGAATTGTGTGACAGACCTCTTTTCACAAGCGAATAGTGTGCTGTCTAAAGAGCAAGAGTGGTCCTTGTGCAACAGTCTACAAACCAACATCGAAAAATCAAAAGCTGTTGTTTTCACTGCTAAAAACAAATGTGTGCCTTACGCCGATCAAAACATACGCACCTATAGTATCTCTGGTAGACAATGATATTGACACACGCCGGTTCCCCACGGGGAAATACACCAAGTGTCGGTAAAGGACATGCGAATCCGAAACCATCTACTATAAAGTGCTACTTGGGAAGTTTTAAATGAGAAGCAATTCCTAGCGGGCTGTAGGTACTTGGAACATCTATCTATCTATCTATCTATCTATCTATCTATCTATCTATCTATCTATCTATCTGTCTATCTGTCCGTCCGTCCGTCCGTACGTCCGTCCGTCCGTCTGTCTGTCTGTCTGTCTGTCTGTCCATCCGTCCGTCCGTCCATCCATCCATCCATCCATCTATCTATCTATCTGTCTATCTATCTATCTATCTATCTATCTACCTATCTATCTACCTATCTATCTATCTACCTATCTATCTATCTATCTGTCTATCTATCTATCTATCTATCTATCTATCTATTTAGCCTGCCTGCCTGCCTGCCTGTCTGTCTGTCTGTCTGTCTGACTCTCTGTCTGTCTGTTTGTCTGTTCATTCCTATTCTCTGTTATCTCTTTCTTAAAGTGTCTACTTAAGCATCTATAGAGATAATGACAGCACATTCGTAGGAAAAATTTTTCAGGGCACATGCTGACAAAGCCTCGTTGTCATACTCACAGTGCCAGTCCCACCAGCTCTGCCACTTCCGTTCCGTCGTTTCCTTCCCGGCAAAATGAACGACCTTCCCGAGCTCAAACTTTTTCGCCTCCTGGCTGCTCCTCGAGTGTGCAGTGGAGAACGACGACGATGCTCCGAGGGCTTCTTTCTTTATCACGGGGGCCATCTGAATACGAAACAGAAACACCTGGCCTTGTGAAATGACGGTAATCGACAAATGATACCGTCTTGCAGTGGCACCGATAAAACGTACGTTTTCTTTGAAAGGGCGAAGCTCCTTAAGGCGTCGTCCGATCGTCCTCTGTAGTAACCACCTCTCTCGGGTATGTGCCACAGGCTAGTTTAGCTCTTGTAATATCTCCTAAATGGTGGTACTTGCATATAATCAATATAGGATAAAAAAGATGCTTCTTGAAATGCACGCTTTGATGGCGGTACTTGTATATAATCAATATGTGATGAAAAGAAGCTTCTTAAGGCGTCACCCGATACGTCCGCAGGGTGTTTAGTTCTTGGAATGCCTGCTAGATGGCGGTAATTGTATATAATCAATATATGTTGAAAAGATGCGAGATGGTAGTACTTAAAGTGTTCACTAGGTGGACGCACATACAGACGGACAGACGGACGGACGGACAGATGAACTCACGGTTGGACGGACGGATGCTTCGCCCCACTCATCATCATTCAGACCGTGGATACGCTGTGATTTTTTAACTTTATTTATTATTTTGACAATACACTCATTTACGCAATTGCCGAAGCACTGTTTCTAAAAGCATGATAACACGCCCGACTGAGACCCTAGCATTCAAATTTGACTATAAAAGTAGCCAGTAGTAAAACAGCGACCACGATAATACAGTTTAAGAACGTAGCAAATCTCAAGGAACAGCACGTCAAGCATGATTTTCAAAACCAAGACGAGGAACTAAATATTTACGCTTTGCGCAAAGTTGAAGAGTGTATAATAAGGCGAGAACTCTCCAATTGCCAAAACATTCATTACGCAGGAGAAGTTTTACAACTGATAAATGTATGACACCGCAAACGTGGCTGGGAGGAGCAGTGAGGCGCGAAGTCGGTCCCATACAATGAGAGCAAAAGAGAGGGCGCGCTGGGATGAACCTTTGCTTCCCTCTCCCCTCGGAATGAAAATCCCACCATTTAATGAGTCCTGAATGTGTTAAAAGTAAAAATTCATGACATTAGCTATTCACGAAATCTCAACGACGCTACCATCACTCGAAAACTAATGTCAACTAAAATTAGCTTGTATAACTTAACGTGTCAGAACCAAGATATTAGGCAAGCATTGGATAGATCATTCGTTGTTCATTTAACGGGCCCATCGGTCGAACCCAAAGAGCGTTCCGCATTTCACACCCACAGAAATGGGGTAGTTGTGACCACCCATCGGACTTGCGTTCTCGAGCAAACAGCACAACCCTTCACACGATAACTCCTTAGGTAACCTTGCCAAATCATGGATGTGAAAGTTTTAGCAGTGAAGCTTTTAGTCAAACCATACAGATGACAGTGTTGCGAAAAGAAATCATTGGGCCATTGCTTATCAACTGCCGAGAGTAGCAAGCACTCTGCGATGGACACCGTCAAACGATAAGAAAAGGACAGTGGTGTTGAGAAAAAAAACTCGCCACGCTGTTGCCTAGTAACCACCGAGTACGTTCTGCGATGGAAAGCACCCGCGCATATAAGAACGACGCATTCTTTGCAGTTAGAATTGGCACTTTGCACGCGGCTATATGACCAGCTGAAACTTCCGGGAGCTGCCGTCCATAAAAATCAGTGACGTTTGCATGGCTGCAGAGCAATAACAATAATATCTGGGATTCTGCGTCCTGAAACCACGACACAATTATGAGGAGCATCTTACTGGAGTAGTCCCACAAATCGGACATTCTTTGATGTGAATTTACATCGTACAGTAGACGAACAAACCTCTACCGTTTCATCCAAATTTCACCGGACGCGTGCGTACAGCAAGCTGCAGCCGCATTTGGCAGCACTCGCACTGTGCAGAAAATTATGCACGCATTCATGTGTCCGCTTCATCATCAACGCTTTTACGAAGCAAGTGTAAGTGCAATCACTTATTTTTTTGTAACCCTATAATTCTTGGGCGACTCGAACACTCTATTTGTTACCGACGTAGCAGTATGGGGATCATTAATCGTTAGTAAGATTAGCCTTACCATACGAAGCAACTCTCATTGAGCATCTGCATCACTTATACTGTACACATGTTAACCGCCAACTCAATGGCACAACTGTATTTATATTGGCCAGAAAATCGAGCACGTATTATCTTGTCACGTAATCACGAATTTGCCAAACACTGTTTAGTATGCAGGTAAATGAGATATAGAGTAGTCCAAATTCTACTACTACGGAGGTACACCGCAGAGCGAGGCCATGATAAGAGCTAAGACAAAATGCGAACACACTGTCAGTCATTTGCGTAGAAATCTGAGACTAGTGATTTAGAACATGATGCACTTTACTATCAAATATCAGAGGTCACGTGGAACCACACTCAAATGCACTGGCAGCCCAGCACGCAACATGCCGTGAAGGCTTTGGCATTCAATTCCAGCACGACATGCGCCATAGCCAAACATATTGTTATATTGCAGTCGTTATCGAAAATAACTCAATACGGAGTTTACTTAGTTATATAGAGTGCGTACATTTACTAACCGTGTCCTTGGGTAAGGTCGGTGTCGTCCAACTACGATGTGCTTCGCTGAAGATGTCGCAGATGAAAAAGCTGCTGCCTTGTCCGCGTGGTGATGCAGAGTGCCTCTTAAAGCCAAAGCAGTGCCAGATCCTGTTTGAGCAGAGACGCTGGGCACGTTCTTGTTTCTCATGCAGCACGTGCGTCGATGCGTTGAAGGACAGATGCCGACGTGCGTTCGTCTTTTCATAAATTAGGTGCAACCAAGGGTGCGACGCGGTGGAAGCTATCGAAGAAATACGGTCAGCGATAGATGTGACTACGTGCGTCTCGCGCTCGGCTTTCATCTGTTGTAAACGCTCGTGCGAGACGAGCATTAACGTGCAGGTACAGCATCGTGGAAGGCTACAAAAAAAAACACATGAAAACTTGAGATCAAAGAGACGCGAAATAATTCAGAACGACTTCGCGGCTAAGGCACTCGGCTGCTGATTCCGCACGTCACGGGATCGAATCCCGACTGCGGCGGCTGCATCTTCCATGAAGGCAAGAATGCTGTAGGCCAGTGTGCTCAGATTTGGGTGCACTTAAAACCCCAGGAGGTCGAAATCGCCGAAGCCCTCCACTACGGCGTCTCTCATAATCTTATGCTGGTTTTGGAACGTTAAACCCCACATACTACGAATGAAAGACGAGAAGAGGAGGGTGACATTGGGTGTTGCTGTCCCTGCCCCACGCTGTTTTCTTCCCCCTGTCTATCTCTATACCTTTTAATCCTTCTTTATCCCCCTTCCTCGTGAGCTACTATTAAGGTGTCGCACTCTGATGCAGACAGTTACGGGGCTCACTTTTCATTTCTCTTTAAGAATCACATAAGAATAAGGAGGGTGATAGTGGTGTTTGGTTTGGCCATGCGCGAATGCACACCACCTTTCAAGGCGTCGGTTTTCTGGTGGATATAAGAATGCTCACTAGATGGCGTGCTGTCGCTCATGGGGGTGCACACCACTCTCGGCACGTCCACTTCCTTTCTCTTCACCGCTTCACCGATAGCTCACGCAGTGAGCACACTTCGTCGCCGCTCAGCCGCATGTAAAACCCACAAGCCAAGGCAGCCTATGATGATAGCAGATGTTTGAAGCTTGAAGTTTGAAGTTTATTTTTACCACACATTGCACAATGACATGTGTACGGAGATTTCGCCGGTTACCCAATCATATCCGAGCAAGCTCTCCTAACATCAGTCACTTTGTGGATATGGCAGAGATTTTTAGTCACGACATGTGAATGACTTACATACTTGAATGACTTACTTAGTTAACTAATTAATTATTTAATCAATATATTTTTTTATAAATCTTTCAAGTTCATCACTTTATCTCACGTCAAAGTTTGACTCCTCATGCTCCTTTCATGTCTTAATCTAACTGTACAGTTTATTTTCTCGTTAGAAACAGAGGATTTTCCACATATTTCCGGCAAATTAGCCCCAAAAAAACAGCTATGCGATGACGCCACAATGTCACTGTCATTATCCGTCCTACTGTCCTCTCTTCAACCAAGTGAAGCAACGTAAACAGAATTGCAATAAAATCACTACACCTAACGCAGTGCGTGAAAACTTGATGGCATTACATTTCATACACATACGAGCGCGTTTGATACCACAGAAGGCACAAAATATTTTTGTTTTCGACAAAGCTGACAGGCATACGTCATAAGGAACCGTTTTCTCCCCACGAGGCTGCTCACTTCAATCGAAACACTCTTTCTCATCATATCTTGACTCAGTCGCTTTCGTGGCAGTGTGCGGACTCTCTGATGACGCTGCTGTTCTTTTCTGTGGACGAGGCAAGACATGATTTGCTTGTGGCAGAAAATGTTCTTCAAGTAAGGCAGCCAACAAAGCAATCGGCTTCTCAAAAAAGGCATGTAACAGAAAGGCCGCTACCATTGAAGCCACGAAATTTCCAGCCGCCAGGACTCCCTGAAAACAAAGAGAGAGAGAGAAAACGTTTATTGTATAAAGCTTGTCAGTGAAGGTGGGTGGGTCTCTTATTTCAAGGACAGACAAAAGTGAAAGAATGATGACAATGACACTTCGTAAAGCGAAAAATGAGCACGGCTGTATGCAGGTTCTCATTTGGTGGTTTACTGAGGCAAATAATTTGAGAAAGGTGTGAACAGAAAGTTTACGCGTCACCGATGGTGACAGCCTACAGTAATTGGAGCCCAACAAAAAAATGAAAAATTGGAGCACGGCGTGAACACATAAAAAAAATCTGGAGGCTCCACTAATCCTTCACCTAACGGAAACCACCAAAAAAAAAAGCTGCCCGCATCTTCCCATGGGGCGAACTCGAGTGCTTTACTTTGTGTGTGTGTGTGTTATTTCCGGCCAAAGCATGCCAGTAAGCTAGTACCAACTAGGCAAACAATCAGTATTGTTATTTCACCTTCACTATTCTTATTTATTGAATGAAGGAAACCGTTGCCTTCAACGTAAAGCGAAGGCCAAGTAAAGATGCTGTTGACTGAATTCCGAACGCGTGATGCAGTGCCTACATATACGGGGTGGCCAGTGAACGGTTGTGCAGCGCGAACAGTCTGTTTTTTTACATGCCGAGTATTTCTTAGTCACACGATGTGCTTCGGCGTCAGTGGTATATAAGTGGTTATAACAGAGCAAAAGAAAAGAAAAGTGCCGACCCGTAATTGTCTCTCCTGACAAGGACACCTCAACATGTCACCACAGGAATGTGGTATGGGAAATAAAATATATAGGGAGGGTAAGATTGGAAAAGAGAAAAAAAGAAAGGTGAGGGTCATGCGATCTGCTTCCCGCAACGGACTCACAAGCCCCCATGCGCCATGCGCAGCTGACTAGGAAAGCTCCCAAGGGCCGGAGAGGTATTATCATCGAGAGAAGGACAACGGGTTGGATTGGCGCGCCGTAGAAAGCACGTGAAGCACTCGCCGAAGCGCGTAATCTCTGTACGGAAAAATTGTGGTCCGTAGCACTCACTAGTAGGAGTACAGTAGACCTCGATGGGGAGGCACTAATGTTTCTTCAGGTCACAAGCGCTCAAATAGCGCAGAAGTCTTGAGGAAGGTGATGAGGACAGCTTGCGCGCGCATCACCATGCATGCGCGCGCACGGGGAAAGAGAATCACATCAACAGTGGTGGTGGAGAGTCCCAGTTTGCAGTTAGCATCGAAGAGTGACCTGCGCGCGTCCGAATACTCCTCACACTTGAAGATAACGTGATGGAGTGTTTCGGGCTGCAGGCAATGACGACAGTTTGGGTCTCCCCGTCCCGACTGTCTGTGGTGGTGGTGGTAGTGGTTAGAAGATGAGAAAAGGCACCTAAATTCTGCAACCCGGTCGGGAGCACGGCGCAGTGCCTAATGTCTGTGAACCCGTTCCGCCATGAGGTAGCAGCCGATGTGCAGGCGGAGAAGGAGGGCACGCTCCTCTCTCGAAAATCCAGTTTCGGGAGGGCAGCCGCAACTCGTGGGTCCGGGTGGCGAGCGGTGACGGAGCACCGTGTGCGAAGCCGCGCTACGTCGAATGTGCTCACCGCTGTAGTCACAGGGGTTCCCGCAGAGTGCGCATCCTTGGTGAGCTCGTCGGCCGCTTTGTTGCCGGATATTCCAACGTGTGCTGGTATCCATTGCAGCACAAGATCACACCCCAGGTCCTGCACTGCTTCGAGCTTTCGCACGATGCGTGTGGCAACCGGAGGTCTGCGGGATTCCTACGCGAGTAGTTGGAGAGCAGCACGTAAATCCGAGAGAACGGCAGCCGACGGAACTCTCAGTTGAAGGAGGGCATCGGCGGCGAGATCAAGCTTGGCGAGTTCGGCTATCGTCGACGATGCCTCGCAGGCAAGGCGGCACTGATTGTGAAGCTCCAGCGAAGGCACCACACACGCAGCCGCAGCACAACCGTCGTTCAACACTGAACCGTCAGTGAAGACGAGGAGTTGCCTCGCGAGAAGTTCGTCGAAAGTGGCGGCAGTTTCGTGCCGAAGCGAACACGCTGGCGTCGTCCGCTTGCTTGCCACTCCCGGTAACCGTGTGCGAATCTTCAGAGGGTGATGGTGGCAGGGCGGGGCACTATAGTCATTCACATCAGGTGAGCTCGGGACGAGGGCGTAGAATGCCGCAGCGCATTGCCCCATCCGTGAGTGCGGAAGTGAGGAGAGCTAGAATACCAGCTGCTGTCCGTGGCACGAGCGTTTCATACGCTCTATGTGACTTAGCGCTCCAAGATCGGCCCGGAGTAACAGCGGCATGTCTCCCGTCTCAGCGAGTGTTGGGCCGATTTGAGATGGTATGGGCAAGCTGAAAAACTGGTGAATCGCAATACGATGCGCTGCGTCCAGTGTCTCATCCCCCTGCCGTGATGAACGCGTCAATAGAATTCAGGACGGTTAGGACACTAGTGCAAATACACCGGCCACTGGGCACAGGTCCCGTCGCGAACACCGCAATGTCGTCCACGTAGACCAACACGCGCACATCACAGAGAAGAGCACGGGGAATGTAATCGTCGATGTCAGCCAGGGCGAGGTTGAACAAGAAGGGGCTGAGTACACTGCCCTGCGGAACACCGACACTCACGAGACGCGGCTCACCAAGGACTCCACCGACGCGCACACGCATGGTTATGCCGCCGAGGAAGGCAGCGATGTACGTAAAGAGGAGACCAGTCACTCCGAGATCGCGCACCGCGTTCAGGATAGTGGGGTATGGCAGGGAGTCGAATGCCGCCTTGATGTCTAAAAGGAGGAGGTACCCAGCCTCTCCTTTGTGCTGTGCCTCTTCTAGCGTTGCGATGACGTCGGCAAGGGCGTCGGCAGTGGCACGCGAACGGCGGAAGCCACACTGCGAAGGCGAGAAAACATCCAGTGCCTCGAAAATTGATTCAAGTCTCCTCAGTGCCATGGCCTCGAAGAGCTTGCCGGCTGCGGAGGTAAGAGAAGCAGGGCGATAGGACGCTGGCTCCGAGGTGGGTTTGCCCTTCTTGAGCACGGGGACGACGATGGCTTCGCGGCACTCTTGCGGCACTATCCCCGTGCGCCGCACGTCGTTGTAGGTGGCCAAGAGCTCTAGGAGCTGGGACTGATCGGTGTTGCGAAGCAGCTGGTATGTCACGCCGTGAGCGCCGGGTGCTGAGTGCCGTTTGCGTGACGCCAAAGCCAGGCGCAACTCCCCGAGAGTGAAATCCTCAGTGCATAAAGCGCGTACTTGATTGCGCATGCCTGCGGTGAGGAAAAAGTGGCGAGGTTTGTACCACTCTCGGCGATGGTGCAGCGGGAGTTGGGGAACCTCAGGAAAGCTTTCGGGAGCGCTGAGGCGGAGGGTGTCAGCCAGTAGCTTAGCCAATTGCTGGTAAGTGAGACAAAGTGCAACAGCAATGCCAAGGGCTGGGAAACGTAACTCAACGGGGCACAGGACGGCACTGAATATCCTCCACGCACGCGCGGAGCGTCGCGGGTCGTCCAGCGTGACACATAGACTGCCCCAGGAGCGGTTTTGTGTGCGTGTCGGCGACACACAGCGTCAAGGCGATTATAAAATGTCCAGCGCTCCTTTCGGTCGCTTTTAGTCGCACGGCGCTGGAGCCTCCGGCGAGCCACGCGTAGATTGAGAAGTTTTATGTCCAGAACTGGTGTTCCCACTGGCACTGTGCACTTGCACGAGGCCGCTTCGACGCAGCGGGCGACGTGCGAGAAGTGGGCGACACCGGATTGTGGGGAGGCAGCCGAGAGTTGCCGAAAACGCGGCCAAACAGTAACAGTGTATGTGCGCGTGCCCGTGCGGCGCCGATCAAGTGGCTCTAGGTGGAGGGGATACTGATCTGAGCCCCACGTGTCTGCCTCCCTCTTCCATTCGTACCGGCAATGGTCACTCACAAGTGAGAGGTCTATGGCACTGCTCTTTACGCAGCGACGGACGAAAGTCGGACAGCCCATATTTATAATAAGCAAGCCTGTCTTAGCAATGGTATCCAACAGGTCTCTGCCTCGGCAGTTCATGTGGTCACTCCCCCAAGCCGTCTGGTGTGAGCTCAAGTCTCCACAAATTACACAGTCGCCTTGTAGGCGTCGCACCAAACGGGTCACGAATGCCGTGTCCCACCAGTGGACAGGATGGACACAAACACACGCCACTGCCGTGTCGCACTGCCCGAGACGCACTTTAACCGCCACACATTCAATCTCACTGCACAAGGTGTCCGAAACATCAACAGTGCAATGTGCAAGTCTATTGCACACGTAGATGGAGGCGTAAGAGCGGGCGGGAGGATGTGTGGGGTCGCAGCACACATCTGAGCCGCAATCGCGCACTTGTCACCTCGCTGTACAATGGTAGCTCGAGTAACCAGTAAGTCTACATTCGCTTCCGCGTACACAAGCCTCCTGTAGTGCGACGATGTCGTACTCGTTGAGCCGCAAGCACTCAGCGAGCTCAATGTGAAGGCGGCGTAAAGAACGACAGTTCCACTGAAAGATGCGCGGCCACCATGCACAGTTTTTACTCGCCATGCTGTGTCAGAGCTTGTTGCGTAGCCAGCGCTGCTATGCAGAGCGGGCGAACGGACAGTCACGAGGGAGGAAGTTCATCGCGGCACGAACTGCAGCCGCAACCGCCGAGATCGCCGAGGCGTTCTCTGGAGCGGTGGTGGTGTTAGTTGATGCATCGGCAGTAGAGCCATCAGCAGTCGCCGCATATGAAAGCCCCTCTTGAGTGGCCGAATCCTGTGCCGTGGGGTTGTTCTTGCGAACAACTGCAAAGACCTCGCGGTGTGTCATGGGGCAGGCCGATTGCGTGCGGACCTCTAGTAGCTGACGCTCTTGTTGCCAGCGAGGACAGCGGGGTTCTGTGGCCAGATGGGTAGCGCCACAGAATATGCAACGCGGGCGCTGCGCTGTGAAATCGGCACGCGGATGTGACCCGCCACAGCGCACACAACGTTCATGTGCGGTGCAGGTGATGTCCGTGTGGCCGTAGCGACCGCACCGTTCGCACTGCACAGGACGAGGGCGCGTGCACGGACCGGGCGTCGTTTTTTGTAAAGTTCGATGTCCTGTAGAGGTTTTCGTCCAGAGAACATGATGACATTGCGTCCGGATCACATGCGTTGCAGTACAGGGAGCTGCGATGCGATGTTGTCGTGTAGTTTCTCCTCCGTGAGTGCTCGGTCGACATTGTGGATTACTCCACTGCAGGTGTTGGTTGACGCCTACCTGGCACGCATGGGGATCTCGCAGATGTCGGAAACTGCGATGAGGGGCGCGAGCAGTGCTCCCGCGGCAACGTCGCCCGCGATAACACTGCGGCCAAAGTTAATTCGCACGCTGTGTGCTCCCTCAACTGCCGCTAATTGTGCGGAGATTGCCTCTTGTGTCGCAGACCGAAAGGAGTTTTTCCTGGCGGTTGGCCTGTAGAGGACGGTCTCCAGCTGGGAAGTGGACCCAGGGCTCGCAGGTAGCTGAGAGGGTGGGGTACATTTTTGGGTTGAAACCGCGAGTTTTTGTACCCCCTGGTTCTTTTGCCGTCTGTTGGTGGTAGGAACCTGTGGTTCGTAGAGTTTGGTGCCGTTTGGAGCACCTGTGGATGGCAGTGAAGGAAATGGTTCCTCGGGTGGTCCCAGCACACAGCTGTTGCGAGCAAGGGGGCGCGGCTGCGTTTCTTGAGATGCGCTGGATTTGTTTACATCCCGGGGTAGCTGAGTAGACAGTCTTGAAAGAGGTGTAGTTGGGACCGAGAGGAAAACTTGTTTTTCTCCCTGGGCTTGTGGAGTAGAGAGGGGTGCCTTTCCAGGTGTCCCTGTGTCGTCACTCGCCAAAGGGGAGGAGGAGCCCTGCTCCTTCTGTTCCAGGCTGCTCTCTTCTACAGAGGTGTTGGGAGAAGAGGCCGGTGTGTTGTGTGACCACGACGAGGAGGAGCTGGGTGACGATGTTTCAGTGATGGGGGGAAGAACCACTGCTGACTTCGTCGCTCTTCTGAGGGGAGAGAGACGGCTCACATTCTGTCTTTTCTGGGTAGCCAACCTGATTACTGCTTCTGGCTTGAATTTCTGTCTCCTGACACGGAGACCGGTTCTGCAGGATGGCGGGCGTCCCTAAAATGGCGGCGGCGGCTGTCTGCCTTCTTGTTACTGGGTGCTTTTTCGGTAGGAAGTTATTCGCCCTTCGTGCTCGGAGCCTTGGACCAGCGTTGCTCGCGGTCTGCTGCGGAGGTTTGGACAGCAGGCTCGTGGCTGCCTTGAGTCTCCCTGCCCTGGTACGTCAGGCACTGTGCCGTGCTCCCGACCAGGTTGCAGAAATTAGGTGCCTTTTCTGATCTTCTAATCACTACCCCCCCCCCCTGGTACGTGCGTAGGTAGGTGAGGGACGCGCCGGGCTTGGTCGGCCGGCCGTTCCTGTGTGCAAGACCTGTGCCGCGGTTTCGAGCAGTAGGTCGCAGACCTTGGCTCTTTCTGCCAAGTCGAGGGCATAACCTGACGGGAAGCCCTCAGGCAGGCCGTCCGCCATTAGCGACGGGATTGAGGGACTATCCGGAGTGGTGCCATAGAAATAAAGTTAACAATGATAAAAAAGAAAAAAGGGGGATTGAGAAATCACATGCTAAACCTTGGAGCCCTAAAAAAGAGCTGCACTCTAGAGTGCTATTCAAGGTGTGGACGAGAAATAAATACGCCCACGGGAGTGAGCAAAAACTGCCAAAATGACTGGGGACGGGGAAAAAACACGTCTGCTCCGTGCGAAGCTCTCCGCGACTTTCCGCGTCAGCGGTGGCGCAGTCCACACCCTTACTGTCTACTGTCATCCCCACTGCAATCCCCGTTTCTCCGGCTCAAGACTTTACAGGCAAAATATTGGCGGCATAACGACAAATTCGAAATCAAATGACTTTTTTTGCCCTCCGATAAGCTTAAATCTTGTATTCGCGTGCACGCACACTATTCCAGACTGCGCTAGCTCCCCTCACAGCTACGCTAGATGAGAGTGACCACTGAGCGCGAGCAGACAATCGAGAAGGTACAGAAGGCAACGCGCAAGCTGCCATTTTTTGCATTTGTTTTGGTGCTTGACGTCATCACAATTTGCCAGAATCCTGCGTGAAGTCATCAGGATTGGTACTGTAGCATTACGCCAACTTGATGTCGACGTCGGTGGGCGCGCCGCGAGAAATACGTCTTTAATATTAAAATAAAATATCTGATCAGCATTCCCTGAGCGTCAGACTATGTCAGAGCCATTTTTCTATACAGGAGATTTGTATAGCAGAGTAAACTCACCCCCGAAAAAATATCTCAGTACACCTTTAAACCTTCCCACACATTACAGAGGATTCAGCCACAATTTGTCATCGTCATGTAGTTAACATCGAACGCTTGCTCTGGCGTGGCCCGGCGTTACGCTGTGGTGAAGTCATCACGCCGTCGAAACTGGAGGCTGCTATTACCAGCTCTTTATTTGAACAATAGCTGTCCAACGGGACCTCGGTGCACCATGCAGAGAGACTTGATCTTTCTATTCCGACGTGGGAGCAGCTCGCATCATGCCGACGCCAGTTCCGATGGACCCAAATGAAGTGCATTCGTCCATCAGGCACAAAATCAACGAAGTCACATTGCGCCATAGATGAGCTCATTGGCTAAACCACTATTTCATGAAAGCATGAATTATGATTTAGTGGGCACATTGCAACTGAACTTGCAGTAGGCATTCAAGGATAGTTCAAAAACTGAAAAGTTCCTTTTCTCGAGGCACGGTTGAGGCTTCGAACAAACAGCGATGCCAGCCCAGAGCGTTAGAAGGAGATCCAAACAAGGTCTGATTACGCAAATGTGTTCTTCTCTTGAAGGCGAATCTCAGGCGTCATTCAAGTTTCTTAGTGGTCCTCATCTCACGGTTCATGGTACAATGGCGGTCTCCCATGAGGCTCGGTGACGCAGCGCACTAATCAGCAACTTCCGGTGCTGCTTTAGTGTGTTTCGTTTCGTTATCCATCCATTACTCTATCGTGCTTTCGCAAAGCGCGTCTGTTTACGCATGAAGGGCAGCTCCAAATAAAGCAAAGCCACAACATCGCAGTCGTGTGTTTCTTCTATTAATTTACCTCTTTTTTTGTTCGCTAGAACCACGATCTACTATTCTCGATACCAACTTGCCCAACTTTCTGCCTTCATCGTCCTAAAGTCAAAATAAGATGAAGTGACAACACAACATTGCTTGTGTATGTAGAGACTACCATGTATTCGAGATTTTTTTTTAGGTTGAGCAATTCCAATAAAAGACCCGTTCACTTGTTCTACGACAGTTTCAGCTTTGTTGTAAGGGATCGTCAGTCTAGAGCCGTAGATATCTAGAGTTGATTACACTGGTGAATCAGGCTTCGAAAAGGAAACAGCTTGCACAATTACATACCGAAATTATTCGATTCTCGAATGGTAATGCAATCGTACGTTAGTGCCGCGCAGCGCTGTATTGTACCTTCCACAGAGCTTACTACTGGTGGACGTCGAGCCTATGAAAATATAACAGCATAAAAACGCAAGGCGGCGGAACCTCTAAACAACCGAGCACCCCGACTTTTGTATACGACTCTCTAATTCACCACTAAAAGCTATAGTAATACTTGCCATGAAATAATAGCCTCCGTCAACTCTACTGGCGAGACTTTCCCACTCATACTGTATCACGATATCCTGGATCATGTATGCGGAGAAGGAAAGCCGGCTCAACGGAGCCCATCCAGGCCATTTCAATAGGCTTGTGAGGAAACCTGCACATTGATAATGGTAACGGATTTCCGCAGTATGTGAGAATATACACAGATATAAATAACGCTCAGCATTACAGAGGCAGGCTCCAGTTGCACCTACCGGCTCTATCGGTGAGGCAGGCGTAGATTACCCATGCCATTCCCGCGCTGAAGAGTCCACGGTGTGTGGCCGCGTACAGAGCCGTCGTAACCCTTGACGGGTGGTCGTATCCTGCCCACAGGACGCTGCCGAACTGGGCGACGCAGATGGCGCCAAGTGCTGCCACCCACAGAAGGGCCACTTTGAGCTGCGTCGTTACAATGAACGCAATGCTTAGTTACCACTGTTACGTGACACTTGAGAGAGAAAAAGACGTAATAATAATAAGAATAATAATAATAATAATAATAATAATAATAATAATGATGATGATGATGATGATGATGATGATGATGATGATGTTGATGATGATGATGATGATGATGATAATGATGATAGTGGCTGGTATAGGCGTTCGCACGGTTCCGATCTAGGGATAGGGAGAAGTTTCGTCGCAACGTTCTCCCCTTCTTTTCTATCACTGCTCGAGTCCAAAAAAATGACATGCTTAACAATGGATAAAAAATGATAAAGAAGCGATATGACTAGGCTTCTCAAAATGCTTTGCAATATGGTCCCTGGCTTTCCGGGAGTGAACAGTTTTCAAAAGACACCTTTGGCCGCATTATTGTTAGAAAAGATGTGTGGTTATAACCCTTGTCTGCAAGCATTGAGGAGCGAGCTGCCAGTGAGTAAACTATGGGGCAGATTTTTCGCCCTCTTACTCTTAGGTGATTAAAGGGAGTGGTGGTCTTCTTTGCCTCTTTCGCGCACGCGCCTATGACTGTTTGTACAGCACGTCCCAAAATCATGATATGATTATGATAGACGCCTTAGCGGAGTGCTCCGGAAATTTCGACAACCTGGGGCTCTTCAACGCGCAACGAAATCTAACGACACGAGTTCCAGCATTTCATCGCCATGCATAGGCGGCCGAAGAGGCCGGGATTAAAGGGGGGCCCTGACGGCGTGAAGAACAGCCCAGCACGTTCAAAAACGCCAGATGATGATATTCTGATTGATCACGTGGGGTACCATCTACCAACATACCCGTTCACCTGCCTCGGGCGTCAAACCACCGCTAAGGCTGCGCACTTCAGCGATGCAAAAGTCACCATGGCGGTAGCCTCGTCGGACTACTCTGGGCAATAACTGCAGCAGCTGCTACCGACGGCCCACCCCGACATGCGGTTCGCAAGCGGCAAAGAGCCATGACCCCTTCCGGAGCCCTGCCTAAAGAGGCGCTAGTTGTGGTCCCTCCATCACCCGCGGACTGGTATCGTCAGGCCTGCGATACATATGTATACACTCCACGGGACGCTGCTGATCGTCTGCGCGCCACAGATGCGGCGATGATGAAACACTGGAGTCAATTATTTTCTCCTGCCCTGATCTGGCCGTTGAACGATGCGTGACGGTGAGCCGCGGTCGCCTGTTTAGTCTACCAACGGCGACTCCGGAGGATTTCCTTTTGTCCGCGCGGTCAAAGATACCGGCCCTGTGAGCGTTCCTAGAATTTTCGTTTCCTACAGAACTCGGTGCCCACAGACCAACTCTTTATATTCGTGCTTCCATCTGCGCTGACGAGATACTCGGCTTCCCTGTTACCTTTTCAATTCCCTACTTCTTTGCGTCCCAATCATTAAGGGCGCTGAACCGTGCCCCTATGGGGGGAGGCAGAAAATAGCATCCTTCTTATCTTCTTCACTCCCCAATCGCTTTCTCTCTCTTCAACTAGGCCCTCATGGTGACACTGGCTCTGTCGTAAAACGAAACTGACAAAAAGTGTAAGCGACGCACTTAAGGAAAGAGTCTGTAAGGGAACATAGCGCCACTGTTTACCTTAGTCATTTGCCGTGACCCTTTTGTTGTGTACCAGAAGCCAGCAACTATTCCGAGACAGTAGCTGGGGATGTAGCTGTATGGCATGAAATAGACATGTTCTCCGGCCTTCCCATCCCTAAAATGAGCCGCAAAGAAACATAACAACCATTTTTGAGGGTGAAAGTAAGTGTTGTGACCGCTTCATCGATACATGCATGTTGTATGCCCAGCTGTAAACGTTAATGCCGTGCTTAATAAAGTCAGCTATAAAATTCAGAGCAATGTTGCTTAAAGTCCCGTTTTACGTATGGGAACACAAAAAGCACCAAAGCACAAACTGAATTAAGTTTGGTCGTCTCGCAATAAAAGGGACATTTTTTTAATACCAGTTATACAGTGGCTCTTGTGAGCTGTCTTTTAGGCAGCGTAATCCTGAAACATCTAGCTCTTTTCAGAAAATCCATTTTTGTGAAAAGAGAGTCATATTAACTTTAACAAAATGAGAAAGCAGGTGCTTGGTCGTTCCCCTCCTCAATCCACAAAGCCACGTGAGGCAGTCCAAAACAATGCTAGCTGCAGAAACCCTTCGATATGGTGGCGGGGCACGATCAATAGATCGACTGAAAAAAAAAAAGACGATTGTTTTCTTCTTCGTGTCATCCTGAGTGAGCACATAAGCGTCCCTTTAGTTTCATTTTTTTTCAACCAGGGACCATCGTAGATCGTAGTGGAATTTACTCACATGAAGTTGGTAAATACCACTACGGACGTGTGCCACTCATCCCCCCTCTCCCACCACCACGGTGCTCACTAATGCTCCCGCCACACCTCTTACTTCAGTCAGTCACTTCATCCCCACTTCGTTGCCACTTCATTCCCTCTTCATGCAACCTCCATCATTTAACCCCACTGCATGCCATCATCCTTGCTGTTTCATCACAGTACTTTTTTACGTTCGTTTGTTTTTCTCTGTTTACCTATTGTTCTGTACCTCCACACTCAGCGCTTCTTAGGTATCCGTGTGATGTACCACAAATAAATATACAGATACAGTAATAAATAAACTGATTTTCAACTTGAGGTTTACGACTACTTACTCACCTTATTAGTGGCACGAAAAACAGCACCGCTGGTGGGTACTGGTAGTAGAAATTTTCCACAAAGCTGCACAACATCGCCAGTGCCATGACAAGAAAAACCGACGATGTTCTTCCTCTTCTGCGAGCAGTTTGAAACGCAATAAAAAGAGATATAAAAGCGGGAATAAAAAAGCAAAGAAAGAAAGATAACAAAACATGAAGGATCAGAAAAAAGAACGCGCGTACCAGTGGGGGCAACGCGATGCTATCTTTCAGCCCTCTTCCTAATTATGAACGATTATCTAGAATTCCTAACACTGCACAATATGACCTCTTTCGGGTTTCAAACGAGCAGTAGTTTCTTGACGCAACCCTAGTTATGTAGACGCTTCAGTGATTCTTTTTTTATTGTATGGACTTGAGAAAGCGTTGAGCTAAATGTTAATATGAACACGTAAATGAGCAATAATTACGCAGAATTATTTTTCCAGCCATGAAGCTCGTAAAAAGAATGCAAGAGCACGAGACATTACAAAAACCTAAATCAGCAAAACACTCTTGCCTTTTTAACCACATCGTGAAGACCAGCATGAACAGGAACACCTGGAAATCTGTAGATGTGTACCACTGCTGAGGGTTCCACTGCAAGGCATAAGCAAAGAAGGAACCTGCAGTGCGATCGACCTGTCACATGCATGAGGTGCTGGCTTTTGTTTCGTGGGTGTTAAACCTCGTTATAGCGAGCCGAGATGTAGCGTATTACCTGTTATACCAAACTAAATACGAGGTTTTGGTTGGTGTGACACTTCAATTCGGTGACATTAGTTCTTTCTACGATGAATCGGAAAACGCGATAGACGCCGCGATGTCGGCTGTAAGCGAGAAATACTTGCTTCGCGTGAGGCTCAAAACTCTAAAAGTGGCATATAAAGCGGAATGACTATTGAAACGGAATTCGCAACCACATGTATTATAACGGGGTTGGGGCATTTTATATATGGCCGGGTATAGTGATCCCATACACCTTCAAATAAATGTGGAGATAGGCTTGTTTCGCAAACGATCTTTGCTCACTGGCAAACCCCTTAATTAAACTTGAAATGCCGTGAAGAGAGAGATGAAGATTGCCTCGTTTATATTTGGTTTGAAGCTAAAGAATTCGTACTTGAAACTAGGAGTTTTCGCTAACCAGATGGCCGATTCGTTCGAGCTGATGTTTATCTGTACTTTATTAATGAGTATGTGAAAGATTCAGTGAACTAACTTACGGTCTCAAACATGGTCTGGCACTAGTATAAAGTGTGTTTTGCTTGGTTTGTTTTTTCAGGAGGAATAAAATTTCAAAAATTAGAGAAAGCTCGAGTGTCGCTTTCGAGAAGAGATTGCGATAGAGTAGTAATCGGGCCTTGTGCCCATCACCTTCTCAATTGCTAACCTACTTCGGTTGTCGGTGCATGCCTAAATAGAGCCTTAAGGACACTAACAAGCGTGCGCGTAACAATTGCTGTTTCAAAGTATCATTGAATGCCTCTTAAGAGAACAGTCTAGTGCACACTACACCGTAATCATTACCTTGGCGAATCAACGAAGGAGTCACTATGAGTACGTAGTTAACCAATATGTGAACCCAGGTAGCTTTTCACTTTTTGAGGCATTCTGCTGATTATCATCATTAAATATATCTGAGCGCTTTGTAATGGGCCGGCCTTTAAAACACCATTATGCTTTGCTCAATTCACATCGTTTGACGCCTTGCGCTGAGTAAGCGGGACAAAGCGAGAGACACTAAATCTGGAATTCATGAATCAAGAACAGGCAAAACATCCGTGCCATCAACCATTGTTGAAATATTAAGTGTGAATACACTTTATAAGCGACCCCAAACCATCCACCGCCGTCGGCGGCGTCCGCAGTCCTCTCTCTATCTTTAAAAGAAAGAGGACTTGGCGGGCCGCAGCGCGACGCTCTACCGAATAAGCCACGGACGCGGCGCTGATAGTCCCCCTCCCCCTTCACTCGCTCATCCGCTCTCCTCGCTCGCTGCAGCTGCGCGCGCACCCCTCTCTCTCGCGCGCCCGCCTTTTCTCTCAGTCTCCCGTCGAGAGCGGGTCGTGCGATGGATGTCCCGGAGGCAACGCTACCATCAACAACGAATGCAGTACAACCGAATGCCAGCACTGCACCCGTCGTTGGAGGTGACGGTACCGCGGTGGTTTCGCCAGCATCACCCCGTGCGTTCGCACTTAACCATGTTCACCCTCGGGGAAATGCTTGGGAATTTTTTAGCAACCTTAGCCTTCGAAGTATACAGCTGCTTAACGGCACTTTCGAGATTGTGGCGTAGCAAAAAAAAGTGAGGAACTTCGTTGCAAGGGCGAAGCAAAGAATGCGATAGCAACAAGTCGGAACGTCATGGAGGAAAGGCTAGCTGCTATTAGAGTGATTGTAAATGCTCCCTATGGGAGCAGAGTTGCACGCAGGTCTGCCATCGTTCCCGCTGTGGCGTCAACGTTAGGCAGAAAAGCCATGCCTGTCAAATGTAGGAACTGGCACGGTTCAGTGGCAGCGTGTGCAATTCGCTGGAGCATAACGCTAAAAAAAAAGAAAAAAGTGGGATGATGGAGCAAAGGATAAATTTAGACGAAGCTGGTGCTATAAATTGTTTTATTGAAAGTCACCATGAGAATCATTATTTTTGTTTTGATTGTTGTAAATAGGTAATAACTCCGGCAGACACGATTCTGGATTAGGTTGAGCACATGACTCCTTTCACGTGATGTTTGACGCAACGCTTCAAAGCATTAAAGTAGGCAGCTCGAGAAAGCAATAAGTGGCGATGAAACAAGCAAATTTTAAAAGCCATATCACTCTGCGTTCTACGAAAAACGCCAGATAACCAGAAATTTAAGCAGACCTATCAGGATACGAAATAACATTAACATTACGCAGCACAATTTTATGTTGCACAATGACTGCACAGTGTTACGCTGTCTTGATGGACTAGTGAGGTGAGTATTCAAACATTTTATATGTGAAGCATTTCTTAGCGAACTTCGGTGATTTTGAGCGTATCTATCTATCTATCTATCTATCTATCTATCTATCTATCTATCTATCTATCTATCGATCGATCGATCTATCTATCTATCTATCTATCTATCTATCTATCGATCTATCTATCTATCTATCTATCTATCTATCTATCTATCTATCTGTCTGTCTGTCTGTCTGTCTGTCTGTCTGTCTGTCTGTCTGTCTATCTATCTATCTATCTATCTATCTATCTATCTATCTATCTATCTATCTATCTAGCCGCCTATGACTTTTAGCTCTCCTGGCCATTTGGATAATGGTATCAATACCAATTTTGCATGGCATAACACGACTATATTACAAGCACATTTGGCTAGTCATAACATGAACATCATGACCTGTATGTCATTAATGTCATTAGTTACATTTCAGTCTTGCTGCTCTTGCGGTGGTTTCATTCATATACCATGTTGAAAAAGTGCTATAATATGACATGATTGCATGGCGAACACAAGCGACCGACCCTAACATGAAAATCATGGCATGCGTGTCACGTAACATGACTAGATGCTGCGCTCATGATGCGCTCTCGGCCATTCAGATAGCATCACATATGCAAAATTTGGTATTACGGTACGAGAATGGATGACGAAAGTATCTGACTCGTGAAAACATAATAATCATGAGATGCGTGTCATGTAACAAGATGACTACATGCCACGCTCATGCTGCGCTGGCGGCCGTTTTGCTAGCTCACATATGCCAAATTTGGTATTACGTGACGACAATGGATGCCGAAGGTATGTGACTGGAGCAAACATAAGAATCATGATATGTGTGTCATGTGAGAAAATGACTACATACCATAACCGTATGTAGATACTGTATGACGATATAGTAACAAATGAATGTTGTATATTTTGTTTCTTCTCCTGTTAACATCATGTATGGGAGCCCCCCTGAGAGTTTCTAACTTTGGGGCTCCTTGTGTGTATTACCAATCCTGTACGCACTTTTCTGTAAACTATCGTTGTTGAATAAACTTGAAACTTGAAACATGCCACAGTCAAGGCGCCAACACATTTCGACGTGACCCAACACGCGTGCGCTCCGGCGTTCGTTTCGTCGCGTCACGCCGGCGTTGCCTCGCCAAGCGCTGGTCCTGCCACATACTCGCAGGCGCATGCTGCGTTGCTTTGACGCATGCGCGTTTCAGCGCGTCCGGCATCTCTCCGTCTCGAAAAAAGGCAGACGCTGTGCTCTCTGGGTAACGCATTGGCGCCAAATGCAGCATGCCGCATTTCGCGCCGGTTGCCGTCGGGCCGCGCCGACGGACGCTGGTAGCGCCTGGCGTCATGCTATAGAGTGCTCGCGTTTTCCTAACGTAGCGTCGCTGTGCCCAGCGTGCGCGCGCGTAAAACATGACAACATATTACGCTCATAGCGTGCTCGCGGCCGTTTCGCTAGCTCCACGTATACTAAATTTGCCATCACGTGACGTGAATAAATGACGAAGGTAAACGACACATCCAAACATGATAATCATGACACGGCAGTCGTGTACGGCATAATTTACCTCCACCTCTTAACGTTGTTTTGATTTGAAGTGGCATATTAACCATCCTCATTCGTGCTTCGCATATCATAGATTTCCACTGTACGTTGGATCTGCGAATTTTTTGTGTTTACGTCACGGCCGTTTTTTGTTTGATTGATTGATTGATTTTGTGGGGTTTAACGTCCCAAAACCACTATTTGACTATGAGAGACGCCGTAGTGGAGGGCTCCGGAAATTTCGACCACCTGGGGTTCTTTAACGTGCACCCAAATCTGAGTACACGGGCCCACAACATTTCCGCCTCCATAGGAATTGCAGCCGCCACAGCCGGCATTTCATCCCGCGACCTGCGGGTCAGCAGCCGAGTACCTTAGCCACTAGGCCACCGTGGCGGGGCAGGCTGTTTTTTTTTTTTTTTTGTCAGCAGTTAGCTAGCTGCTCCAAGCTGGCAATAATCCACACATAACCTGCTTATGATCACCTACTTTAGTCGCAAAAATGGCAGTATGAGATTTTCGTTCTGTCACGGGCGTCGGCAGGAAGGCATAAAATGAGCACTGCTCTCCTCAAACCACGCCTGCACCTGTCCTATCTAAGCTACACCAGAGCTATCAGCTCCCCAAGCCGCGATGCGACACAGGTTCACACCCCCGAGACAGAATCTTCGGAATCCTGTCAATGACCATGCGCGAAGGCACAACAGGATCGGTGCGCAGAGAAAACAAACAACGCAGTTGCCGTCCTTCTCGTGACAGTGGTGGCACAGCAGCAAAGCAGAGGTGGTGGTGCTGCAGTCGCCATCACACGCGCGGCCGTCAAGTTGGCTTTCCCTCGAAAGGACGCTTTCTGCGCATGTGAGCGCGCTTGGCAAATGAGCAACGAGTTCTATTAGAGACGCAACCTTGCTACCTAAAGGTACACTCACTCTCTGGATTTCGTGCCGACCGGTTGGGCCCCGCGATCTCCGACGACAGCGCAGCTCTGGCCGACTGGCTCGCCCTACGCCATCTCCTGACGCCGACAAGAGCTCTCGCCGAGTGGTTCCCCGTCCACGTATTTGGAATTGCTGCCCGTCCTCGGACGCCTGCGACCGTGTCCATCTTTCCTATCTTCTCGTATGTCGCTGCCGCTGCCCCACGCTCTCTCCTTCCCCCTCTCTCTATATCTACACTTTTCAACCCTATCCATTTAATCCCTCCTTACGGCCACCCCTTGTGAGCTACTCTTGAGGTGTCCTCCCCCTGAAAGACAGTTACGGGGCTCACTTGTCTCTTCTTTTCGTTTAAGAATCACTCCACCCTCCCTAAAGGTACCATATACAGTAACTCGTGCCGCTATCAGCTCACTCCTTCAGCAAACACGGTCTTTGCAGCTGGAGATGTGACCTTCGTGCGGTGTATGGCTTGTACGCAAACTTTGTGAACCACAATGAGGTGTATACGAGCGCTATATGACAAGCACGTTGACAACAGGCACAGGGGACAGGCGCAGTCTTGTGTGCGCATGTTCCCGTTTAATAGAACTCGTCTGTCACCCATCAAGCATGAACCAACTTGCACAGACACATTGTTGATTTCTAATAAAGCCTAGCACGCAATAAAACGTAGTGGTCTGCTGAACCACCTTCAAGGAATAACCGCACGAGCACAGGCGAGCACGCCCTGTAGGTCAAAGTACGGAGCCGGGGGCGTACCAACGACTCCAGCAAAAGGTAGCGGTGCCACGCCCTTTAAAAGCGCGCAACTTGGCCTTTTGTGCCATGTCGTGGGAAATAGTAGACAAGCCTCTGCCACGCTCAAGTGCCCTAAACATCTGGGTACCAGCAGTGGTAAATGGTGTGTATAAATAGGTCGTCCTTAGTATGCTGACGCCAATTTGTATTTGTATAGCCGAGAGGCGTGACGTGTCGCGCCTCTAAGGTAGGAGCTTCGAATTTCCGCAGTGGCGGGCTTCACAACAATGTTGTTCTAGAGAACTTTTACTTGTGCATTTTATATATACATAAATCTGCGCACCTGTTTATATGTGTAACGACACAGTGGCGCCGATAGAGACGGAAAAAACCCGCCGAGAGTGCCCGTATAACTGCTATAGCAATAAAAGATGCATAAATGCACAGTAATTTTTTTCATTGTTCACTGTTGTGAAGTTCTCTTATAGGCATGGTGTTTTCAGTCAGTCAGAGCCCCGCCGCGGTGGTCTAGTGGCTATAAGGCTGCTGACCCGCAGGTCGCGGGATCGAATCGCAGCTGCGGCTGCTGCATTTTCGATGGGGGCGAAAATGCTGTAGGTCTGTGTGCTCAGATTTGGGTGCACATTAAAGAGCCCCAGGTGGTCGAAATTTCCAGAGCCCTCCACTACGGCGTCTCTCATAATCATATAGGGGTTTCGGGACATTAAAGCCTCCATATCAATAAAATATCAATTCAATGTCTTGAAATTTTACAGGAGTGTTCAAGTCTTCTGGTCCAAACAAGTGAACGAATATACGGCCACTCCTATTTTCAGACCTTGGGCTGCTTCCACCTGCCATGCAGCTGCACAGGACCTTCAATTAGCGCGGCGAAAACCAGTTTTACCATTCATGTCTACCCTTCCTAAAGTAATAAAGACGACAGCCACATTTCTCGCGGGTAGGCCATTGTAATTTGCCGAAACGTGTCAACATGCTTTGTAAATTATTGTTTGTATGTCAACCAGATCATGTAGTCTTTTGGTCGACGCACATTTAATGTGTGCTTCTGAAAGCGCTTTTATACCTTTCATTATGCCTGGTGGTTCTCTACCAGCGCCATACATGATTATTTGCCATGGCACTGGGTACCGGAAGAGTGGCGCACGGCACGTGGCATACTGAACATTGGTGCGGTGTATTCAAGAATGTCATTCAGCTCGACCCCGCTTTTGAAGACTGCTTGCACTATATTGCCGCCAGTAAAGAAATGGTCACTGCTATTCAATGATACCACACAACATATTTTAAGGGGCGTTGCGGCTTCTTGGACTGAAAAACGGCGCTGCTTTTGAGTTATAACTGGCTGAAGCGAATGTTTCAAGCAGAAAACAGTTTTAGCAGCTTACGCAACGACAGCGTAGATTGACTATGAATCACATCATTTACGTGCATGCTAGGACGCTGATGGTCCGTGAATAAAACATTTCTCACACTTACGCGGTGATACATTCAAGATTGCCAGTAAATACAAAATATCGTGAACTGTGTGAGAGAAATTAGCACTGAAGCGGAATAAAGCGCGCTGTTCTGGACTTTGGTTTGAGCGTCAGCCATAAGTGGAAAAATATACCGCTGTGTCAGGCGCATGGCATTCGCGTACTTACAATTTTATACATTCCAAGAAAGTTCACTGTTCCCAACATGTACTGATACCACTTCTCGGCGAAGACTTCCCTTCGAAGCTTCGTATGGTAGGCCCAGATTGTCCCGTGTCCAGATGTTTCGTGTAGGTAGTGGAAGCTCACTGTGACTGCCACGAGTGGAAACATCCTGCGTGAGAAAAAAAAATTACAGCACTTGCGAAATGGCAGACCAATCACTTCGACTGCAAGAGGCACAAGTTTTGACTCCCGGTGCCAACAGGGAAACCCGGCAACCAGTTTTTAAAATGTGTACAGGTGTAACCCTACCTGTAATCTGGTGTTTCTTGAATTACGCGCCTCTCAAATGGTGACTCTGTACACTTTTGCGAATTTCCACGTCAGCTCTTTATCACAACAAACCTTGGTGAAAAACTTTAGCGTATATACACCGATTCAGGAGGCAAAGAATTGCTGCCACCAGTTACCCATCGATTATCGAAGTGGGTCAGCCACAACTGTCTCGAGTTTCAAGAGTTTAAACACTGACGACTCCAGTTCTTGCTTTTGGAAAATGCGAAAAACGTGCATGGTTTTGATAAAGTAACGTCACGTATATCTCAACAAAACATTTATGCACATATGGCTTTACAGCATTTTATATATTCATGGGCACCGTAGTAATTGGCCAAGTGACAGCAACACCCGTGGGCTTGCGTTGGAATTAGACTGCATGGTTAACTGGCCAAGTTTATGGAATTCCATCTTGAACCAATAAAGCAGCACGACAGAGAACGGGGACGAGAAGAGGAATGACAAAAATCAGCGTTCACTCGCAATTAAGATTTTATTTTGAAATGGTGTAAAATAAAGACCATAAAAAAACACAGAGGAAAAAAAAACGACCATCGCGCACGCACAAAATGGCAAAGCGGCCAGGTTCCTCCGGTTCTGACCATCTTGGAGAACATAACACCCTACAGGAGTGGATCTAAGCCCACAAAACAGCACAAATAACCCGGCTTTCAAGCATAATGATGGTACTAAGTATTATTAGTCAAATTACGCCAGTACGCACTACGGGATGCAGAGCATTACTACCTCTTGCAATCATACATTACCAACACATCAAACCAATGCCCGAAAAACCCTGGTGGGCAGACGGACGCCAACAGAAAATTCAGTGCAGATACGCTAAACGAAAAGCTCAAACAAGACCAAACCATAATGAATTTAATGGAGCAGCGTTAGGACGAACACACGAACGACAAAAGACACAAGTGCCAAATAGTGGTCTTTGTCGATGCTGCCGACCAGAGGCGCAACACCTACACTCTCAGTGCCGTGGATGGAGAATTAAGAATCCTAAATGTGGTTTCAACTACAGTATAGCATCGATCGAGGAGGCCGAAGTAGTGACCGTAGCTCTGGCCATCATGAATCTAACTCACCGCTCTGTCCTTTGCGACTTTAAAAGCACTGTTCTCAGCTTTGTGAGGGGAAGTGTGGAACTAAACACATTTGGAGGTCTTATGAAAAGTCACTCACAATGACACAACCAAAATCAGTGCGCTACAATTGGGTCCTCACTCACTCAGGAATCCTCGGTAACGAGGGTGGAGGAGGAAAAGAACAACACGAGAGAAGGCAGGGAGGTTAACCAGGCGCATGCCCTCGCCCCGCCGCGGTGGTCTAGTGGCTAAGGTACTCGGCTGCTGACCCGCAGGTCGCGGGATAAAATGCCGGCTGCGGCGGCTGCATTTCCGATGGAGGCGGAAATGTTGTAGGCCCGTGTGCTCAGATTTGGGTGCACGTTAAAGAACTCCAGGTGGTCGAAATTTCCGGAGCCCTCCACTACGGTGTCTCTCATAATCATAAGGTGGTTTTGGGACGTTAAACCCCACTTATCAATCAAATCAATCAGGCGCATGCCCTGTTTGCTACCCTACGCTGGAGGAATGGTAAGGGGGAGTGTAAAGGTGAGAGAAAGAGAGAGAGAGAGGAAAAAAGAGAAAGAGACAAAAAAGTATTGTCAGTCAATGGACTGACGCGTATGCAGCGGTGGCACTACACAAACGTTAAAGGTGTTCACGTAGGCCTGTAGTCCTTAAAAAGCACAAGAGCGCTTTCACTGCCTTTTGAGCCGACGAAAGACGAGGACGGTGCTCTAGTAGCTTCTATATAGAGAGTGGCCGATCGTCCAATTGTCGCAATGGGTCAGAAAGCTTCTGTCTTTCAGAGGCAAATCGAGGGCAGCGGCATAATGGTATCAAAAAAACTCATAAAGTGACCTGAGGGTTAGCGAACCTTGTCCCGCTCTCCTTATAACCAAACCCCCTCCCCCTCCCCCCTATAGCAGAGGTGTTAATCTTGTACAAAGAACTGACGAATATTTACAAGGATGACAGTCGAGCGCAGCAATCTCACGAGAGTGCAAGTTACTATCCACTGCCGAATCCAAACTAACACCTCTACCACTTCTCAGCGCTTGTAGTTTGACAATCTTCACAGAATGAGAGGTACACTCAATATGCAAAAACTTCGCCGAAATTGTTATATCAAACCCAAATTCCGTTTTTTTTAGGAACGGGAGACCCTTCCTCTACCCAAACAGATTCTGCCAGCTTTTTCAAAAATGACATGAGAAAGCAATATGGTATCCCGGCAAAAAAAAAAAAAAAAAAGATTGAAAGACAGTCACTGCCTGGGCGGAAGAAGACACCGCATACCAGTGCTCAGCTCGAAATACCTGAAGTTGATTTTAATGCAGCTATATCAACCTCCATGGAGTGCCGTTCTTATTAATGCCTGATTACTTCTTTACAAAAGAAACGGTGCCAGATGTCACCGCTAAAGCAGCAGTTGTTTCGTTAGCCACGGGAAACAGTGAATTGGTAGATGGTAGACATTCCGGTCAAGGCTTCAGAGAAAGATTCGGAACATAGTTTTTTCTAAACCAGTGCGTCCGCGTAAACTTGATCCGTGTACGCGTGCCGGATATATACTAAAAATGTTGAAGCGTGACTTTTCCTTGCCCGCTTTACTAGGGTGATGGCTCTACTCCTGGAGCACACCAAGAAACTGACTTTGAACGTGCGTTCAAACAATGAAGCTTGGTCAACTGCAGTTTATTCCGATTTCTTCTTGCGTGCGTACGTTGTCACTGCGATAGCCAATTTTTAGTGACTCCAAAGCAGTCTTAGAATGTCTCTTGTCAGCCCTGTGGTGGGGACCATGCAAACAACTGGTATACGACATAAGACGACTCATTCGCACGTCATTTGAGAAGGAGCACCAAGCGAGATTTCAATGGCAGCCAAGTGAGTGCAGCGTGATTGGGCACGAACATGCCCGTAATACTACCCGGTCAGCTTTACAAGGCAACAAAGTAGAGGCTATACCCCTTTCAAGGTCTGATGATGCTGCCATTAGTCGAAGAATCGCAAAGGATATTTCGCACTGAACACTGAATTCATCAAGAAGCCAGAACTGTCGGCAACACCACGTAAACGCGTTGCGGTGATTTCAGATACCAACTAGGCTCCACTGAAAAGAAGCCATTCTAGGCTAAGAATGGCTTTCACGAAGTCGCACTCGTTTCACATAGGGATGTTCGACAACCCTCTTTGTAACGCCTGCGGCATCGAGGAAATTTTGCAGCATATCTTCTGCGACTGCCCTCGCTGCACTGCACAGAGATGATTTCTCTTTTTCGCAAGCGCTGGTCTTGACAACATAACGTTGCAAGTAGAAACTATTTGGCAACGCCACGCTGGAAGTCATCGAGAATTCAAGCAACTAAAGCATTCCTAAAATTCCTAAGGACCAGAGATTTGCACGAGCGGCTGTAGACTCCTAATGATGCCATATACCGCACAAGACTGCCGATTGGCCAGATGGCGTTACGTGTGTGCTACCCCTTTCTTCTTTCTTTCTTTCTTTCTTTCTTTCTTTCTTTCTTTCTTCTTTTTTTCTTTCTTTCTTTCCTTCCTTCATTCCTTCCTTCCTTCCTTCCTTCTTTCTTTCTTTCTTTCTTTTTTCTTTCTTTCCTTCTTTACTCTTCCCGCAACCTCCCTCATTCCTTTCCTATATGCAGGATAGCATACCTCTTATGCCAAACTATAATTACCATCCTTGCTTTTCCCCTCTTTCGTTTTCCTACTTTCTTTCTCCATGTCTCTTCGAGACCCCAACCACTGTCATGTCATTCCTCCGCTGAAAGTAATGCGGATTAGTTACTTGTCGAGTGGTTGTGCCGACTCGCGGGGCACCACTGCAACATGCTTTCCGAGAGACTCGTTGCTATGACTGAGCAAGCGATGCATTAACCGCGTTCAGTGAGTGGTGGTGGCGGTGGTAACTTCATTAGGTTGTCCTGCAGGGTTTTAAGCTACCCGGGTTTGGGTCTCCCACGATGGGACGTCGAAAGCTTGTCTCAGAGTTTGCGGGCCTGCTGGACAGCCAAGAGTTGGTCGCCGAGGTCGCAGCAACGCATAGCCCACCCACTCGATAGCGTCTCGGGGTTCACTGTTAAGCATTGCATTCCCATAGCATGTGTTTAAGCGTAGCAGTTTGCTTTTCCATATCTTACATGTATCTTTATTGTACTTCGGGAAAGATCCGCTTGAGTCGAGATGGATTCAGGAAGGTATTTATTTGTAGTTAACATAGAGACAATGTTTGTACCAAGTTCAGGTCTTCGTTCGGTGGTGGAAATTGTCACCTGGCTTGTTGATACGTATAACCACATTCAATCAGAAATTTTTAAGTCGAGACGGCGACAGACAGCGTCCTTAAGATGTTCTCAGTTTTTCACTAAGTAGCACGCTTCACACTTTTCAGTAAAGTATATCGTCAGCTGTCCCTTGACTGGGATCCTTTTTTAATGCTATAGGAATTATATGGACAATACAAAGAACCCTTGATGGTCAAAAATAAGCTGGAGTGCACCGCTAGGGCATGTATAATGATTAGGTAATAGCAGTTGAAACGCCAGCAGATATTATTGCATTTATTTGCATACAACGCCAATCCCAGCAAACATTTATCTTCACGTACTTGCCCAAACAGCCGCAATATTACCATCCTCAAACTGAAGCAACAACCAATCTTCATTGATGGCATGATAGCATCGGATACCGGAGTCGGGTTTCTGAAGAACATATTGGCACTACTCGATGGTGTAAATATGTCGGTATTAAACACTGTTTCTGATAAATAGGGGCACGAGCACCGAGTGACCCGCTCATTTGTCCTTCAAGCATGTGCGGTTACCTTAATGTGGAGAAAAATTATACTTCGAAATAAAATACAACCAGTGCGACATCGATTATTCTGGTCCTTGTGGTGGTTCACGAGCTGTTCTGGAGACATAATATTGGAGCATCAGTTTACTTGAAACAGGCAACGAATAGCAGCAAGGGTAACTATGAAAATTAATAGCATAATGAGTTCATCGAAAATGCTACACTGTTTCATTGTGAGCAGGCGGGATCGTCGCTACACCTGGCGAAGCATATCTCAACCATGCGCCACCTTCTTTGATATTCACTTCCGCATCGCACATAAAAACTACGAGTAGAATGCGAGGCAGTGCGTGGGTCGACTTCAAGTTCTCTTTGTCACGGGCACCATTGTCCCATGTTAACGCGCTCCTGCAAGGGGAGCACAGTTTATTTGCTGTCACTCGTCCCAAAGTCTTTTTGGAGCACGCCACGCGGATTCATCGCCACGCGACGCGGCAGCACGGGCCCTGATCGCGCGTCTTTAGAATCTCGTTCCCCGACGCCATCATGCGATTGTTGGGAGAGTGTGGTAGAGCCCTTTACGCTGGTTTGAACGTGCTAGCGCGTGCCTCTGCGTTCTTATCATAGGATACAACGCGTTGGTCGATCGCGCGTCTGCAGAATCTCGTTTCCCGATGCAATCACATAATCGCTGAGAGAGTGTGAAGGGGAGAGGCTACAGCGTCTTAACCAGCCACTTACACAGGTAGCCACCTCCATGGCCAGGCTAGAGAAGCGGCACGTGCACACCCTTTTGAATTGGGGAGAAAACCCGCGCACGCTACTCATAAATAAATAGATAGTTCTTTCTGATGAAATAATCTATAGAGAAGAGTATCGGTGACCTAATCGCCAATAAAATTTGTCTTGACTTTGATGCTTACAAAAAAATAGTAACAGAAAGATGCACTTTCAGCAGTATGTCACCGGAAAAGGTTGCCATGTTAAACTCGCTGCAGGGGCTTAACCTCCTTCTTTTAGCAAGGTTTAGCGAGGGTTGGGCCGCATTGCCATGAACTAGCGGTGGTGAAAGGTGGGAACAAGACACGAAGCGCGGGCAGAGAGTGCGTGCGTGCCTCTTCTCTAGTCCGGTTGTGCCACCTCTCGTTTAGTCCTTGAAACGTCCGCTGGATGGCGGTACTTCCATATGATGAATATGCGTTGAAAAGATGGTACTTGGAGTGTTCACTAGATGGAAGGATGAACAGACGCACGGACTACGGACGGACGGACAGACAGGCATGCAGATGCACGGACGGATGGGAGGACGGACGCATGGACGAATGCAGAGACGGACGCACGAACGGATGCACGGACGGCCGGATGGGCGCACTGACGGTCGCACAAACGAATGCACGTACTGATGGTCACATAGACGAATGCACGGACGGAAGCGTGGATGGACTGATAGATGCTTCGCCCCACTCATCATCATGCACTCCGTGGATATGCTGCGATTTTTTTCATAGCTCGGCCCGACTAATTTCACAATTCGGATTCTTCATTGTCTGCCTTGTAAAATTGCAGACAGTGGAGGTGCAGCAAAAGCTGCGAGAGGCAGCTTGACAAAACCACGGCACCCATCAGCGAGGCAGCAGCTACAAAGCAAGGCTCATGAAACAACAGCGATTCTTACAGCAATTCTTATGGTACCTCCTTGGGAAGTACAGGGCGGGCAATGAGCTTATTTACAGGGCCAACCGATTGCACAGAGTGCTGTACATTGCCGATGGAAACCCAAATTTGACAATCCGACGATAATTTATTCTCCTTTCAAACACAGGGGTCGTAATATACAGTCCTGTGTCATATTTGAAGTCTTTTTTGCGGGGTCGCCCAACTGGGCAGCGGAAGCAAAGAGGGACATTGCTCTTTCGTGCGATAAGTACTTTCCGCTATAGATAAGTATACAAGACAGACATCAGTTGCGACCTGTCTAGCTACTTTCAATATGACATTTTTGCATCACCTGTTCGCATGTTCATTACTGAGCTGAGCTACAAAGCATGTTGTAGCTTTGTAGCACATGGTTCTTATCTCTAACGAACAGAAACCACCAGAGTTCTGCCTACTAGCTAATATCGCGACAGACTAGCCGCTGTTATCACAGTCGATAGCCTAAAACCCACCTGAGGTACCGATGAATGACGACGGCAAACCAACCGGATACGTCGTTAACAATATTCGATCGCTTCCACACCGTCATCCACTGCATAAAGCCACTGAAATATTGGGAAAACATTTTGTTTACAAATCAGAAATTATTTATATTAAAACGCTGCTTAAAGTTCACTAGTATAGCTGCTACGAAGTATTACACGATTCTTTCTTCACATAATTTTTAGCCCTAGTTCTGCCGGGAAAATGTTGGCAAGCGAAGCTTGGCGTGCATGTGCGGGTAGAACTACACTTGCCTGGTGTAGTGGATCGCGTGGCTGTACACACTCTTGTGGGCCGAACCTTCTACCTCACGTTAGCTACAAGCTTCCGCTAAGGCTTGAATGAATAACATCTGGGGTCTGACGTGCCAAAACCGCGATTTCATTACGAGAGACGCCTTATAGTGGAGCGCTCCGCAAAAATTGACCATCTGGTGTTTCTTAACGTGCCCTGACTTCACACAGGACACAGGCCTCCACTATCAGTTCGCCTCCATTGAAATGCGACTGCATTGCAGGGATAGAACCCGCGACCTTTATACCATCAGCCTTGCACCGTAGTTACTGTTTCACCATGGCTTGAATTATAGCCCGGCCACATGCCTAGCATGCGGTATGACCATGTTTACTATGCTTGCGGCGTTGGTCTTTCCATTTTTCTGCAGAAAACGGCAGCTGAAGCTGGGCAACAAAGTCGTTTTCAATTTAACTTCATATTCTTTGAACTTTAGAAACATGGTATTGTTTTCTTGCATAAGAAACTAAATAATGTTGGCGCCAATACGTCTACATTTTACTTTTTTTGGAGGTTGCTATCGCTATGTTTCTGAAGCCAAATTCCTTTCAGAAATAATTTCGATATGAGATATGGGAAAGTCACTCTTTCAAATGTGAACGTTACGTAACATTTTTTTTTTCGAGCTTGAAAGAGTCTAACGGAGCTTTATACAGTCGAACATTTAAATATTGAGCAATTCAGTTGGCACGTTTCAAGCATGCTGGTTCCAAGAATCTCCGTACAGCTTCATTAGGCAATTGCTAGTTTGCAGATGGCTCTAAACAGGTCCTGCTCACATGTAGTGAAAGAAAGCTTTGAACGGCAATTTTCTAGACTTTTTTTCCCGCTGCTTCTCCTTTCTTTTAGGATCTGTTTGCGAGGCTTCACTGAAGAAAGTTCGGCGTGATGCCAACGGTGCTTCCCCAGTGAATGATAAAAATAAGCGTTCCGTCGTCATTCTCCACATTCACAAGGTATCATTATTTGAAAAATGTGGCTTCTAGGTATACCGTACCGGTAGTATTCTCGACTCCGCGAAAACTCTATCGTATTTTCGCTTGACGGTCGTCTGCTAAAAGTCCTGATTGCAAGAAAGAACACACGATGAAAACGTGCTTCATGAAATGCTCAACTGGTCTTTTTTATAAGATTCCATTGAGCGGTGGCCGGGTGTACATGCATGGGCCCGATTGACTGGTGTATTAATGACCGATTAGCAGAGCACGCCATGTTTACAAGGAATGGGACCAGATCTCATTTGCCGCATTACTGCAAGGCTTGGATGTGTAAACCACTTCGGGGCAACGCACGAATTTTTCGGAAGAGCAAAGACAAGGCGGCACGGGAACTGGCTAAGGCTATTTACACACCG
Source organism: Rhipicephalus annulatus (assembly GCA_013436015.1). Taxonomy (NCBI): domain Eukaryota; kingdom Metazoa; phylum Arthropoda; class Arachnida; order Ixodida; family Ixodidae; genus Rhipicephalus; species Rhipicephalus annulatus. The sequence goes on from WOVY01010050.1 coordinate 61,377, forward strand.
AAGTATATCTCTTTATCAAAATGAGAATGGTCTTTTATTATGGTTGATAGGTTTTGATCAAGCGGTGTTTTCAGATTGTTATGTTGATTTATGTAGTGTTGTGCGCATGCTTGAGGGTTGGTTTTCAAGCTAATCATTCGGAAATATAAAATTTAGTTCTGATTGTGCGTCTTTCCGTGTCTTGCGTGTCTTCATCGTTCCTGTCTGAGCATTTGCACCATAAGCTCAAGTTCAACCTCCCCCTTTCACCCCTTTTGATGCAAATACTTCTCATTTACATTCAGATGTAATAAACTCAAAACCAACGGTGCTGACATGCACCCAACGGACTGACATGGACCTCAACTTCCACTGAACCGAAAAATGAACGCAAGGCAACCTCACACTTAGGACCAGCCAGATTCAGCCTTTTCTCTATTGTTTTTTGCTTTGATCAACGTATAAGACTGTCGCATAGCACTGTGCTGAAGTGTTATATAACTGTGTTCCTCTTACGTTGTTGCAAAACTGACCTACGTATACATTCTTCACTACTGTATGGACCTGTTTATAGAGGCTCAGAGTATCCAATAAATAAATAAATAATAAAAATTTCTGTGTTTACTTTACAGACAAGAGAGTGCCCGTCCACAATCATACGTCATTGCACTTTTCAAACAGACATGGGAATAAATAAACCACATGACCCGTTTTCGGAGTCTGGTTGGCTAGAAGCTGCAGATCAGATCTGTTTTGCAGCTCGTGCTTTTCTGTTATGCAATGAGATGGGCTTATTCACGCTCGGATGTGACTGTAATAAAGGTCCTTGAGATTGATCGCACCTCTGATGCGGCATATAAATGACATGGCGAGTGCGGAACAACGCAAAATTTGTCAGTGGATCACGGAACACGGAGGAGGGGCTCAGAGAACTCCAACGTTCCGCGGAACGCACTTTGAGAAACCATGGTCTAGACTTTGTCTAAGGCACTTATTACAAATGATATGTAGTGAGATGTTGATGCCAAAAGGTGTGTGACAAACCTGATGGTCACAAACACTGAGACGCTCAAGGTTCCATTTACAATGAGCTGCCGTGGTATTGTCTTCGACATTCTATGTACTTCGTCAGTGTTTTCTGCCAGTCAATGTAAAGAAAGAACATCAGGTGGGGCTTTGTCATCGCAAACATCATTGACCAGTAGAGCTGAAAGGAAGCACTCATTAGAGAATTTACCTTCTAGGAGCTCCACTACTGAACCCAGGTTAATGAATACTTATAGTTAACTCTTTACAGTGTGGTGGTCACCCCAGATAATCTCCTTTTCTTCATTTCTTCCTCTTAGAATACGTGAGCACAGCGTGTCAGATCTTCAATAACGCATTTTTTTTTAGTTTTCGGCAATGTGACAATGTTGACGCTACTTCGTTTGGGCTGCCGACGTATGTGATTGTGTCGACGTATGTGAAGTAGCCTACATGCTTATCTGTAAGGGGAAGGGAACTGAGGGGACAGGAACGCCACAGGAGAACGAGAGCAGCAAAGGAAGGTAACCTTCACATTAGGCGACACGTTGATACATTAACCTCAATATACTTACCGAGAAGTGTTTCGTCCACGTAGAGATGCGTGTGAAGTACGACGACCCACACCATGGTGAAAGCACGCAGGCCATTGAAGACGTCAAGCCGAGCATCATTGCTGGTGTCCAAGCGAAACGTCTCACGCAAGGTGTACACCACAGACAGCGTCCGGAATCTCTCCTTGAAATTTTTACCTATGCATACAGTGTGGAGAAAATACGCACGCAAAAGAAAAAGCACTGCCGATGCAACATTTTCTAAGTAATCTAACTAAGGCGAATGCCTTAGATGCCGCAAATCACCCCAAAAGTAACAAGCGCCTATAACAGACAGCCAGAGATGGGTATTATATAAAATGTGGTCATGTATATACTGACATTAGAATAATAAGGTGTGCGTGTAAGTAGTTTATGACTGTGTGAACTGCGCGAAGAAAACTGTGTATTGGCATGATATTTGAACTGGTTTCAGTGTGCTATTATGTGTTTTTTTTCTTTTCGTATTGTTAATCTTTGGGTACCGTTCTGTATTGTTATTTTATTTTTCGCTGCAGAACTTTGTGATATAGAGTAGCCGAGGCAATAGGCACCTCAACCTCTCCACAGCAAAACAGTTAAAACAGAACAGAACAGAACCATCGGTGGTGCCAACGCGAACGCCTGAAAAGATCATGTAGTCACAATTAAAGTTTCTCCATTCATCCATTGCAGATGTAATAATGACGTAAATATTAAGTCGAATAGCACGTGACCACATCTTCATGTAATCACGTGAAGTAATCACGTGGAGTAGTCGTCTTAGGCAAACTCCTAAAGTATCGTGTGTCTCTTTAGTTTTGCGTCGCTTTTTTGTTTAGATAAGTATGTCTTTAACATTTGAGAGTTCAAATAACACCACACCTTTTAAACTAGAAAGCAGAACGAGCATTCGTGCAATGTTCTTCTTTCTTGGTGTCATGCAATTTGAGTCTACAGAAGCTACGGATCAGTATACTTAACTAGCCCGGTCTCGCTATTTGCTGAGATACATTCCGTATGCAACACTGGGTCGTGCACCGAGCCGCTAATGCGTAGCAGCGAGCGAGGGGATGCTTGTGTCGCACTTTTAGACATGTATTACGAGGTGTATCGAAGTCCCTGTGTAATATGAGTAGTGTGCACACCATGGCCTTACCATGTACGCTGAGCACAATAGCCTATAACGGGTAGCTCAGTGTTTAACGTAACGTCACCACTCTCGCTAGTGCACAGATGTGTCTTTATCCAAATGAAATGCAAGCATTGTTTTTCGGCTTACACCTGCGTCGACAAGATATTCTAGACTAAACCTTGTTCAGTCATGGTAGTAATTAAGTACAGATAGAAGATCTAGAACAGTGTCTTTTAAAGAACTGTGTGTTTTGCACTTGTATTATCCCAGCAAAGTGTCTTCCGAACTTTTAAGTTTGGAAAACACTGTCCTTGGTTGCCGAAGAGTATGAATCATCTGTGGGGAATACCCACTTGACAGGGGCTGGGATATGCGGCTATGCGCCCCTCGTGAGCATGGGAAATGATCCGATCGATATATCAGTTATATTCACCGTGAAGGTGCATTTTAGGGGCGAAGTTCCTGAATGCGTGGATCTGTCCATCACTTGTATGTATGTACGTGACCCCCTATAGTTCCACCTTTGCCAACTGCTCACTACTTCCTCCTTGCAAACATCCCACTACAACCCATCACCGATCCACCACTTCACCACCCATGAAGCAAATACTGTTGAGAAGTAGCAAGTGTGAAATGCAAGCTGGCCGCGTACTTGTATCCAGGTGAGCGTACAAGAACCATTGATTGTCCCACTGTGTCCATCCCTTGTTTGTATGTGACTGCCTATAGTTCCACCATTGCAAACTGCCCACTACTTTGTCCTTGCAAGCATCCCACTACGGCCCATCACCGATCCACCACTTCACCGACCATGAAACTGTTATAATGAAAGCTGAACGGAAGTGACGTATAGCTACCACTTACAAATAATGAAATTTGTTGTATAAATATATAATGTTTGGCCCGTCTTTGATGATGTAGGGGGCGATTTTTGCGGATAGTTCACGGTTTAGCGAATTCCCCCCCCCCCCGCTTCGCCCTACTCATCATCAATTACTCCCTGGATATACTGTGTCTTTTGTTTTTTTTTTTTGGCCGTCACTGTCAGTTTTCGTATCAAGTTCAAATCAATATCGTTGCGCCGCATATCTTGTGTGCAATATTAGGAAATATTGATGGCCCGTGAATTTTTATTCCTTAAACAAGCATTGTTAGGCGCGTCTCATGCGCGGAAGAGGGCCTTTTCTTCCAAACAGAAAAAAAAATCACACGGTTTCTCGTCAAGATGGCTCGAAAGCAATAGTCATATCCTTTCACATTTTCTTAGTCCAATTGCACTGATCCTCGACTGCACTGATCATCGAGGCGTCATCTGCGATCATGCGATACTTTTCGAGCCGATTCGTGTTATAACGCCTACTGCCCCGACAGTGATTTCTCGCATTTCATGGAGCATCTAAAGCTTCAGCCTTAGAAAATGCGCGATTGTCTTACCAGGCTCGCATAAATCGCTATACGGACATATTCCTATTCATTTTGAAAAGGTTTCGCATTTACTTAGTTACACATAACTTCTACCAAAGCCTACAAATCCAAAGTTCGAGGATGCGTGCTACAAATCTAAGCCCCTGTTGTCAACGGCGTTCAAGGCATTATAGTCGATACTTATTTTACTTAACTTCCCATAGTACAATTCAATTATTGGGCCTATTTTTTCTTCATGTCACACCGCCACTTCTCTTGCTTTTACGATGCATCGTGGCCATGTTTCACCCAATTTCGTAACTCCTGCGCGCTCCATGTACAGATAATGCTGCTTGCGCTGCTTAACCCGATCTTAGCAGTGATATATCCTTACCTGTGTTAGAAGATTCGCAGGCTGTACGTGTAGATGTGGACTTGGCTGTTTCCAGCACCTCCGTGAGTGTCGCCAAAGCTACCATGGCTATGAATATTCCAAGAATAAATCTGACAAAGAAAAGCAAAAAAAAAACACCAGGAGTGTCATAACATATCTGCTAGACTTTTTGATGCTACTCTTATATTGACTTCTTTCAGCCATTTCGACTATGTCCTCCAGATAGCTTTCAGCTCTCGGCTTGCAAGATCCACTATCAAGATCTGACGCAACAAAACGACTACGCGTGCTATAGCTCGTCATTTAACGTTGCACCCGTGGAATTCAGCTACGTCTACAAGCCCAAAGCCTGCACTATTTGAACCTCAATGTTCAATTGACTATACTATCCAACCTGATCCACCTGTGGCTTAATGTGGTATCATCTAATGCGTATTCATTCACTAGGGCTGATATCCCATTGTTGGAACTCTGTGAGTGCCTTGAAACCATTGCACGCCACCTCTGCGGGCGCACCCTCTTTAACGCCCAGAGACGTAAAACCGTATACGATTGTCATTATTACCCGTCTTGTAGTACTAACATTATTATTATTATTATTATTATTATTATTATTATTATTATTATTATTGCTGTTGTTGTTGTTGTTGTTGTTGTTGTTGTTGTTGTTGTTGTTGTTGTTGTTAGTCCTGACAAATTCCAACCACCAGTAAATCTAAGGTTATCCGTATATGCGAAAACAACGAACCACACCAGTCATTTCAACCAATCTCTAACATTTGCTTTCAAGACAGGTGACTATGTATACACGGGCTTTTATAGTTACTTGTCAGCGGTTGATTGGTCACAGGTTACTGACGGGGGGGGGGGGGGAAGTGGTTTTAAGTGAAAAGGAGAGAAAGGTGAACTCTGTAACTGTCTCTCAGGGGGGTGGGGGGTGGACACCTCAACAGTAGCTCACGAGAGATAGGGGTAGAGAAAGGATTAAAAGCATAGGATTAAAAGGTAAAGATATAGAGAGAGGGAGGAAGAAGAGAGCGAGGCGCAGGGACGGTGAACGACGGAAGTAAGGAGAAGACAGGAAAGATGGACACGGTTGCTGGAGTCCGAGGACGGGGCACCACTGGCGAGAGCTCTTGTCGGCGTCAGGAGATGGCGTAGGGCCAGCCCAGTCAGCCAGACCTCCGCTGACGTCAGAGATTGCGAAGGCACGACCGGTCGGCACGGAATCCAGCGAGCGAGTCTCCAGGTTACTAACGAACCAAATGTTTATGAACAAGTTGAGGAGTTTGCGGAACTTGTGTTGAGTAGCATGCGCTATTATATTCTGCAATATACACCTAAACATCGTCACTATCCCCATTGTCCTTCCCTGAACTTATAAGAGCACTGAAGCATAAAGATTGCACGCAAAAGAAGATTGAATGTTCTCCCTTCATCAAGTGGAAGGAAGATTTCAGCTCTTTTATAACTCTCTCTTACCGTTGTATCAGGTATTCTGACAGGCCAGCTGAGTTTTGGAAGTATGTACGTAGATGGTCTAGCAAAAGTGGTGAGGCTATGGACTCGGACGGTGTCAAAGTGCATGCCATTGCTGACTGCTTCGCCACTAATTTTTCATCCGTTTATAAGGCCTCAGATTCTAGGACTCAGATAGGACAACAGCACAAGGCAATTAGCACATCTAGTAATCTGTCGCTAGATGAAAAGCTCATCTGTTGATGCATTAGGCACTTGAAACCATTATTACCGTGTGAACCTGATGACATCCCATCCGTCATACTAAAGGCTTCTGGTAGTATAGTTCCTACAGTACTGACTACCACAATTATTAACTGTCTGAACGGATCCACATTTCCCAGCATGCGGAAAACTGCGCGTATTTTCCCAGTATTTAAGTCGCTGGGATGAAAAACGGATGTTTCTAATGATTGGCCGGTTTCTATACTGTGCGCCACAACGACGATTCTTGAGTTGGCTCTCCACAACATATTGCATGTTAACGTGAAAAATTCATTGATTTATAACCAACATGAGTTCCTCCCTGAGCGATCAACTACCACAAATCTTCCTACTTTCCCGACATAAATCGCCCCCCCCCCCCTATTTCTCAGAAAAAAAAAACGAATTGACATAGTCTACTGTGACCTGAGGAAGTTTTTTGACGTAGTCAGCCACTCACAGTTTTTGGTTAAACTTGCGAACTGTAATGTTAACTCATCTGTTGTGAATCTCTTGCACAGCTATCTGCAAGAACAGATCATGATATGTTGCCGTAAATGGCCAAACGTCTTCCTTGTACTAAGTTACTTGTGGGGTTCCTCAAGAATCGGTATTAGGCCCAGTCGTCTTTTTTATTTACGTTAACGATGTTTCTTTTGCAATTCGTTATTCTTCCTTTCTTTTGTATGCCGATGACATCAATGTGTTTAAGAAAATTCTTTCAATTAACGACTGCCACAAGCTGTGGTACGATTTATGTTCTTTGTCACCTACAAGACCAACTTCGTGAGTATATCTCGCAAAGCATCCATCGTGTCATTTCCATGCTCTGTGAACACTGTTATGTGAGGTTTATGAGTTCAGTGACCTTGGCGTTATTTTTGATAGCATGCCCACTTCTTCTGCTCACACTAAACGTACTGCCTCGTTAGGCCTTCGTTTTCTCAGCTGTGTTTGCAAAATATCTCGAGAATTCAGTTCTACAACTTTCCAGAAATTGTACACCGCAATATGTCTGCACCAACTTGAGTTTGCTTCTGTGATCTGGAATGGCGCATCACTGTAAGTCTGGCAGTGATACCATTGAGCGAGTCCATAAAAAAAATCATATGCTTTTACAACCATCGTATTGCTAGGAACGACTCTGAATCTCATGCTGACACTGCCAGATCAATGCCATCAGTTCACTGCCGAAGAAAAAGGCGCTGACCTCTCATTTCTTTACCAGCCCGACTTTGGCCGCTGAATTTATGAACCTCAGCACCACTCATTACTTGACTTTACTAACGAAGCGATTTCGAATGCGTAGAACATGACAAAAATATGCACGTTACTGAAATGGTCTTTCGAGATGGCGCATGAAACGCCAAGCGCACGCGACAAGATATGGGCATGCCGACGCATGTTGCAGATAAAAGAGGCATACTCTTAAATAGTAAGCCTTCAAAGAAGCATATCATGCTTTTAACTGGATCTTTCTCCAGCTTTTATGAAAACTTGGTGTCTTTCTGTACATTTCATCCGAATCCCGTTCAACTACGCCGTGGGTGACAGTTTTGCTCCCTATTCACTTTCACAGAGTAGAACGGCTGCATGGCAATGCGATCACCGAGTCAAGCAACGGGGCCACCTGTTTCGGCTTTCCTGGTCACCTTGCACAGCGTATGAACAAATGGGGATATTACCGTCTCTCTCTAACAAATAAAATTTTTAATACAATAATACCTGCGGATTTCATTCTGCAGTAAACCACACAGTCTACGCTAAATGACTAACAAACTTGTGTTCTGGAAGGGAAAAAAAAGAAAAGAAGGAAAGAACAGCAGGGAAAGGAAAGCCAGAGGTGTTAACCAGTGCAGGAAGACGGGTACGTCATTGTACACACGGAACTAGTGAAGGAGTTATCAAGGTGCCATGGACAACGTATACGGGAATATCTGTTACAAAAAGTGACAATATCTGTTATCGCAGAAGCGTCGCTTTATGAGACATTCGCGATATGAAATGTGAAGATGAGACTTGTCTTAGCGCACCCTCGATTATTCTAACGGAAAAGGAGTGCAGCTATCGCCTGAACTAATCTCTCATGACTAAACAATAAGGTGGCGCTGGACGCAGGCGCCCCCCAAATATGATGTTTTACCCTTCTCCACTCCGTCTCAATGTATATGCAGTATACGCCCCTTACAATGAACCAAGCAATTGGCATATCAACGCGAGTGCTGGTCTGTGTCTACTTCACGCTTTTTTCAACTATGGGTGCGTTACAGCTTTGAAAGGAAGAACGAGCAGTTGCCGTCGGCTATACTCACATAATCAACCCAGGCGTCTTATGAGGCGTTTCGTTGTCATCGCAGACAGCTACGACACTCGCGAGATTCCACGGTGAAAG